>VDFB02109042.1:64587263-64620197 GCA_007258455.2 Sequoia sempervirens | reverse complement strand
CTCCCTCTCTCTTAAACTCTCACTTCCACCCCCCCTCTCTCTCTCTCTTAAAATTCTCCCTCCCTCTAAAGAAATACATAAATACATACATACAAGCATAATACATATGTACATACAATCCTACATACACACAATCATAAATGTACATGCGTAGATACAATCTTACATACAAGTAGGCATACATAGAATATACATGCATTGATACATACATGCATACATACACACATACATGACATACAAGCGTACAAACATACAAACATATAAACATACATTCAATAGAGTAGCATTTAACATAAAGCAAGACATAACATGAGCGCATTATAACATGCTTGTGTTATGTCTTGCTAGACATGCTCCCCACAAATAAAAAAAACCATGTCAAAATTGAGATATAATGCGAGCGCATTATATCTTGCTTTGGGAATCCCCAAGCCTTGGGATTGGTATTTTCCTTGGAATACCAACCCAAAGGCTTGGAGGACATTCCCAACGACTAGAGACACATTTTTGCAAATTCTACAATATTTTACATAATCGAGTTCGTGCTCACCATCAGGATTGCACGTGGTTCAATATCAAAGAAATCGAACATCTGGGTACTGTTAGGTTCTCTCTTAGCTATCCAACGATGTAATTTTTTTCACTTTCTAACAATTTTAAGCCTTTCATCCATAATTTATTTTGTTTGTATGTCTCTTTTTTGGCAAAAAGAAGTGTTTGGTGTTTTTTTCGTTATAAATTAACCGTTCATCAAAATTTCAAATAAATTACACTTTTAGAAACTAGACTCCATTCTACAATTTTATTTTATTTTAAATCAATTAGTTTCCAAAAATTTTAGGGGTAGCACGGCCAAAATTATATTTTTTAGGAGGTGTCCACTTTGAAAATTAGTAAAAAACAAAATATTCATTAAAAAATTATCAAAAAAATTGTGCATCAACTACATACTGTTAGCTAACTTCTGACCATAGCGATTTTAAAATACTAAAAAAGAATTCACCGTACGAGGGTCATACAAGAGTTGCTATGTTATGTTTTTCTGACAAAAACAACACCAATTTGTGTATGTCCCTCATTTGAACCCCTTAATCTCAACCATTTTCAAAATAAATTAGTAGTTTAGAAAGTAGACTCGGAGCACTATGATCCTTCTTTTTGTTTCATCTCAAAATTTTGAGTATAACTATCCTCAATTTCACGTCCAAGGTCAGTATTTCCTTATTTCATAAAAAGTGACCACTTAAGCCCCCTTTTTGGGAACCATCTTGGTGCACTTACCCATACATAAATACATAAATACATACAAACATACATACATATACATATACATATACATATACATATACATATACATATATACATATACACATACATATATATATATATATATATATATATATATATATATATATATATATATATATGTATATCTATACATATATGTACACATATTGCTTGTTAATGGTCTATAGCATTAAAACATGCAACCAAAATATAAAATTAGTATAACCCACACTCCCCTTAAATATCATCACTTGCATTACATCACTTCCAATATTTTCATATATACAATGTCACGAGAACAACTAAGAGCCAAGATTGTCCCACCACCAAATCCAATCAAACCCACTCCCTATCCCACTTTGCATAGCATACAACAAATTGGCATTCAAAGGCATAAAGAATTAATAGTAGTAGAATACCTGTAACTTTATAGTGTGATGTTGCTACTACTTCTACTCTTGCATCCACTGCCTCCATGTAGATATGAATATGAAAGTGAGACATGGTAAATGGAAATTGGAAAAGATTGAGAAAAGAATTTTTAAATTTGTAAATCTCTTTATATATTCAATGTTGGTTTGGTATGGAGTCTTTAATTTGTGTCCTTTTTCAAATTTGAAAACTTGTTTCGATGCCTTCAATTGTAGAGATTGTATGTATTTATGGCATGCAATCCTTGTTTGCTTCTCGGGCAATTATGGTGGCCTTAACACATTGTATTTTGGTGGTTACATGTCACAAAAGAGGAGAAGGAAAATATAGTTGTGTGTTGTAATTTGACTAATGGGACACATCTAAATGATTGATTTTCCATGAGTGTTGTGTTGCTGGGAAAGTGGGACATATAGATATATGTGTACATATATATATACACACACATGTACACATATATGTTCATATATATGTATATATGTATGTATATATATATGTATATATACATATATGCATACATATATGTATACATATATATACACATGCGTACATATATATGCATATATATGTATATATATGTATATATGTATATGTATACGTATATATGTATATGTATGTATATATATATAATAAGGAAAGGAATATGAAAATAAAATTGCAGAGGTAAAGTTTGTGCAATAAGGAACACATGAGTAGAAGTGCATTGCAGAAAACCCACTAACTGGGAGATGCATATATATGTATATATGTATATGTATACGTATATATGTATATGTATGTATATATATATAATAAGGAAAGGAATATGAAAATAAAATTGCAGAGGTAAAGTTTGTGCAATAAGGAACACATGAGTAGAAGTGCATTGCAGAAAACCCACTAACTGGGAGCCAGTCTAACCCTTTCCATATTTCGTAGTGACAATCACATATATATACATATACAATTACATGTGTGTGTGTAATTAAATATATACATATATACAATTACATACATAAGAACAAAATAATATAATTGCATGGAAAAATATCTTCGAAATGAAAACAAGTGAAACCATTTTCATATTTGGGAATAAAAAACAAATATGAAAGGCAAATTGTAGAGTTAAAGTTTGTGCATTGTTGAACACATGAATACAAGTGCATGGTAGAAAACCCTCTAATTGTGAACCAGTGAAACCCTTTCCATGTTTGGTAGTAACAATCAAATAAAAAAACCATTTCGCAGACAAGACTATTGTGCATGGAAGAACAAAATAATGCAATTGCATGGTAGAATATCTTCAAAATGAAAACCAGTGATACCATTTTCATATTTCAGAATAACATGAGAATATTATAAGAAAATTGTAGAGTTAAAGTCTGAGCAATAAGAAACACACGAATGCAAGTGCATGGTAGAAACCCTCGAAATGATAAACATTAAAACCCTATGAATATTAGTACTAGTGTAACCATTTCTGTATTTTGGAATAACAAACAAATGTAAGAAAGAAAATTGCAGAGTTAAAGTTTGTGCAATGACGAACACATGAATACAAGTGCATGGCAGAAAACCAGTCAAACCCTTTCCATATTTCGTCGAACAAGTCTAATAGTAATGAAAAACCATTTAAACCCTTATCATAGAAGGAAGTCAAAATAGTGGAACCTATTTCATATTTCCTATAAGAAAGCATATATGAAAAGCACAATGTAGAATAAACAACGTGCAACGAAGAACAAAATATTAGGAGTGCATGGACGAGTATAAAGGAAACGAAAACTAGTGAAACCCTCCCCACATTTCCTAGTATTAATCTTTTTCAAAGACAATTTTTTGCAACAAAATTTTGTGCAAAAAATAAGTGCATGGTAGAATACTGTCATATTGTAAGACACTGGTACATGTTGAGTGAGGTTAGAAACCTCACCTGAAAGAGAAAGGGAGCTCTCAAGAGTGCAGAGCCAAACGAAGAAGCGTGGAGATTTGAACAAAGAAGTGTGGAGAGTTGAACCAGTATGGCTGTGTAACCAAACAAACACTTGAGAATAAACACAAACAAAAGGAATGAGAGTGAGTAGGATATGCGAGAATTTGGAGCATTGAATGAACCTTGATTTATGATTTACACACCTGATAGTCCGAGTAAATGCAGAGGGATGTGTAAGGAAAGTTGGTCAATGGAGGTAACGAAGGGGCGGCGAGCGATTAATGCTCTTAATTGTTCGTTTAGGGTGGTGAGGTTGTCAAAGCCATGCATCCATATGATCCAATGCACGCAGATTTGTTTGCTAATTAAGGAGGCAGATGGGATCCACTTTTAAGCAGAGGGAAAAATGGGCCCATTTTCAACATGTCAGATGAATCAGTGCATGATAGGTGGCGGGGCGCTTGAAATTAAAAATACCGGTGGATGCACAAGTGGTAGGGTGATGTGGTCCAGTATAATTTTTAATTTTTTTGGTCCACGTAGACCTCCAAACTTTACCTGCCCTACTTTGGGTCCCCCTCCCCTATTCCTATCTTGATCAAATTGTATAACCTCCCTCTAAGTTTCATTAGGAATACAATTGATCGGGTGGGATACTTTGTTAAGTGAGACTCTAATTTAGTGGATTTTTCATGCAGATACATTAGGGTTTGTGCTATGGTTGATATTTTGAAACTTATACTTCTTTTGTCAAAATTTTCTCTTCTTTTAAAATATGGGCTCAATTATTAAACTATGAAGCGGCTAGCCCATAATATTGTGTCCCCTTTTTTTTTATCAAAATGGAACATTGAAATCAATATTTTTAATCAAATTTTAACTCTATATCAATTATAGTAACTAAACCATTAATTTCTAATCAGATTTTAAATTTGTATCATCTATTTTAACTTTGTATCATCTATAGTAACTTTTAATTAGATTTACACTCAATACACCACAATTCATTAGTTTCTTTGTTGGTTTCTTTTGTTGCCTTCAATTATTTCGTCTTTCAGAGCATGTCCCTCCTGAGCGCTTGTACCATTTCTGATTCATCATCACTATTGTCATCTAAACTTTTGTCTTCCTCTATTATATTTTACTATGCAGGGATATTTTATCTTCACTTTCTATGTCCATTTCTCAATTATAAGCTTCAATGTATGATGGTCCAAAGGTGCTACTTTCATTTTCTTCCTCAAAGAAGGAATCAATCCTTTGATAAACCATCTTTTCTTTAGTCCATCTCCTGATTGTTTCTCTAATTTCACCAATAATTTCTTGAGCCTATGATTATAGGATCTCACATTCTCATGCTTCCCTTGTTTGGTATTGTAGATCTCCACCGCACAATTTCATTGTTGTCTCTCAGGAGTTTGAATTCCTCTTGGAATGCTCTTTTCAATGAATCCCATTTATTTTTGTGTGTTTCTTCCAATTCTATGTATTAGTCTATGGTTATCTCTTTGAGAGTTGTTGGAAATGATCTCAACCAATACACTCTATCACCCTAACCATTTACTACCCAAATTGTCTCACGTCTTACAATGCATTAGAAAGTCCTCCAACCCATTTCCAATAAACTTTGGAAGTTTCTATTGTTGTATATTCAAACTTGTTGGGGGAGTCACTCACCATCTTTCCTCTCTATTGCACCTTCTATGACAATAACCTAGCTGGAGAGTTTTGATTCGTACATTCTTGATGCATTCCATAAACTCTCAAACATGCCACAATCCTTCACCTATCCCTATCCAATGTTCATCACCCTTGGTTTTCCTTTAGGGTCCTTTCAATGCTCCCTTCTTCCTAGTGTTATCAGCTCTGATCTTCTAATGTTTGATTCTTTTTTTGGTGTCAAGTATTCAATCTAGTGTATGGTCTTTTTTAGAGCATCTCGAGGTTCCCCCTCACCTTCCCTTTTCCCCAACCATGAACCTCCTTTTTTTGACGATGATGGTCCAAACGATTCGCGAATGACAAGATTGGTGGGTTTTCTTTCGCTTTCTCCTTTATCCAACAATGATGGTACAAACGATTCATAGATGGTGAAGTTGATCAGTTCTTTTCTTTCCCTTTGTTTGATAGTGATGGTACAAATGACTCTTTGACTTGGTCAGCGAGGTCAACAAGATCTGTGTATGCTTCATTGGGGAGCAGTATATCTCATGCTATTTATTCCCACTCTCCCTTCATACATTCTCTTGTCATAAATTTTTTTTCTCTCCTAACCATGGCTTCTACTTATGCTTCAAATTTTGCTTTTGGGTGGACTCGAGATTTCCCTCAAAACCCCTTGCCTTCTTCAACTTCACCCCTCATTCGTCTCCTTCGTTCTCTTTGTTTGATGATCCTTAAAGATCGCTTGGTATTTTGATCTTGACCACATTGTGGTATCTTTCCACCTTTATTGGGGTCTAAGGGCATGAACCTCCCAAATTTGATCTAATTTCTTTAAGAAAACAACTCTAAATGTTTACTACTCTGTTTGATAAATTATACACATGAAATAATAATGGAGATGATAATGCATGCTAGATACATATTTAAATATATCTTTATTCACACTAAATTATTATTGAAGAAGACCAACGATGGTCAACCAAGGTTCATAGTCGATCGGACTAGATCTTGATGATACATAATGTATTTAAAAACTCGACAGTTTCCAAGAATAACACATTTTTTTGGTATTAAATGAAGTTGAATTACAAAAGAATAATCCAAACCAAAAAGGAACTGCACAAGTAATAGAAGAAAAACCAAATAACAACATAAAAAATAATGTATTTTCTGGTGCTCAAAAGGCTTCTTCGGCTGATTTTTCCAATGTACCTACTGCAGTTTCCAATAGATCGGCTCTAGGTTCTTATGGAAAGTCATTTTTATCAGCAAAAAAGGATTTTTCTAGCACGAGTAAAGGCTCTAAGGGTTTTCCTGGGACTATTTTTCATAATGGTGCTTGGATTCTTGATCACCATGCTTTCATGTTTACTAATCAAAACTTTTCGTGCAAATCAAGCTCTTCTCACTCATGGGAAGATGTGACTTTTGACCGTTCTACTTCTCACTTTTTTGTGGATGAAGTTCTTCTGTCTTTTCCTAACAACATTCCCTTGAAGATATCTTTTCCCAATAATATCGTGCTAGTTCAGGATCCTTATTAGTGTCATTTGGTGAAATAGAGGTTTTTCCAAGCTCATAAGCATGGTCCATCCTTGGATACTTTCCCAAATATTGTTCCATTGGGAAATGGTTTTTCCAGCCCTTTGCTTGATTTGAAGGGTCAGGGTCAACAACAGAAAAGCCATTAGGTGTCGGTGGGTAAGTCTTTTAACAGTTCTTCTTCCTCAAATTTTTTTGTGGTGCTACCAAAGAACTTGTTAAGTGCATAGTCTCAAGATTTGAGACATACAACTCTTATTTGTAAGTTTTGGAAGTTTTCTTCCCCTATTGATGAACTTAAATCTTTGCTTTTTCATCATTGGGAAGGGGTTTCCAAAGTTTTTTACATTGATAATGGAAATGGTTTTTTTGTAGTTTTGTTTTCCTCAAAAAAATTTAGGGATTCAGTTTATAAAGTTAAATCCTGGGTCTATGGGGGGTCTAGTTTGTCTATTCAACCATGGCAACAAAACTTTAATTCACGAAAGGCTACTATTCAATTTATCCCCTTCTTGGTGCAACTACATTCTTTACCTTTGGAATACAGAGAGCTAGGCATTGTTGAAATTCTAGCGAACCATTTAGGTATTTTCCTGAAGCATGATTTGTCCTTCTTTCAAAACCATCATCTTTTTGTTCAGTTTTGTGTTCTATTGGACACGACTCAACCTTTTTCCAAATGTTGTTACAATTAGATCTAATGCAAGCTTCTTTAATCAAAAAGTGTTTATTGGGACTCCTTTTAATGTGTGTAAAAATTGTCATATTTTGGGTCACAAGACCAAGTTTTGTAAAGGTAAAACAAATTCAGAGCACATGTTATCTCCATTGGTTAATCCTCCTTTGGATTGTAAGGGTAATGAAAGTCTTCTAATTTTTTTGGATCTTCCTCCTCATATGGAAAGTGAAAAGGGCTTGGTCATGGCATGTTCAGATCTCTCTTCTTCTTGTTGTCGTTGGGTTGCTTCTTTGCATCAGGTACACAATATTGGTTTGGATCTTGTAGGATTGGTTACAGTAGGCAAGTTTTATGTGCATATTCCTCCTTGCATATCTCATGTTTCTCAATTGTTTGCTTCTATCCATTCTCTACATCTTTATCTTCCTAATTTAGTGGTCTCTTTTCAACAAGTTTGCTCTATTGCATCTTCATTGTTTTGTTCTGTTCCATCTGATAGTAAACAACTTGTCTTGGAAAGTTCTAATGATTTTTGTGAGAATGATCAATCTATTGGTCCTCTTGATTTTCTGGAGATGCAAACCTTGTTAGAAGATGGTAATCTTGAGGGGATTTCTCATAATTCATCTCATTTGATGGCTTCATCATGTGAGGAAGTTTTTGAGGAATTTGGGGAAGAATCAATTTTATCTAGGCTTTTACCTGAAGTTCAAGGGGATTATGTTGTCTCAAGTTTAGTGGTGTCTCTTAGTAATGAGATGGAGTTGGGGAAAGGCTGTGTAGATTTTGTTTTTTCACAGATTCTGTCTCTTTTTCAAACTCTTGCCGTTTCCTTATCTACACAAAAATCACCAAGTAAAAGGGGTAGGAAGTCAAATGTGGTTAAATTTCAAGAGGAGATCAAAGCGGGTAGGCAGTTGACTTTGGATGGTTGTATTATAAAGGATTTGTCCAATGCTTTGGTTTGCAGAAGAATTAGAGAATTTTACTAGTCCAGATCACCTTGTAGTAACTAATTTTTTTTCTCCAGCTATCACTAAATCCCCTGGTAAACGGGGAAGGAAATTAAATGTTGTTAAGTTGCAAGAGGTTGAAGCTAGTGCAGTGGGTCTTGATTCGAATTAGTTGGTGATTGTTAGGGATCAGGTTGTCTTTGATTCCACTCAAAATACTTCTCCTTTGTCCCAGAAATCTCTGGGTAAAAGGGGTAGGAAATCCAATTTTGTCAAACTGCAAGAGGAATCAGGCATGGGTTGTCAAGCTACTTTGGATGGTAGTATTAAAAAAAGATTGAGGGGAGTGAATTGTTCCTTGAAGTTTGAATGAGGATTATTACGTGGAATGTTAGGGGCATTAATGAACCTAACAAAAGAGTTAACGTCAAGCATCAAATCAATGCTTGTGGAGCAGATATAGTGTTACTTCAGGAATCCAAGTTGTCTCAAGAAAATTTTGACTATTTCATTAAAAAATGGGTGAGGTGGAATGCATGTTTTTTTGTTGCTCAAGGAGCATCTGGGGGTTTGATTGTTCTGTGGAATCCTAAGACCATCTTAGTGGAAGCTTCAACAAATAATCAACACTGGCAGTTTCTGAAGGTTGTTCATTTTGATTTGAGTTTTGGTCTTTTCAATGTTTATACTCCTAATTCCACTACGGGCAAGAAATAGTTGTGGGAAGAGCTAAATCAATCTTTGAGCCAATTAGACTCTCAAAATCTGATTTTAGCAAGGGATTTCAATGCAATCCTTAGTCTTTTTAATAAAAAGGGTGGTATTATTCCTCCTCATAAAACTTTGGAGGATTTTAATGAGTTTGTAAATAATAATGCTTTGTTTGATGTAAAGCCAGGCAATGGAAATTATCCCTGGACAAACAAGAGTAAGGATTTTCTTCAAATTGTTGTGTGCTTGGATATATTTTTAATTTCTCCCTCTTGGATTAATCTAAAATTTTCTTTATCTTATGAGATTCTGCCTTGGGTGGGATCTGATCACTTTCGTTTATCTTTACATATTGATAATAAAAAGGTTGCTTCTTCTTCCAAATCTTCCTTTAAATTTGAAATGATGTGGTTTAGGCATCCTGATTTTTTTAATCTGCTGCGTAAGTGGTGGATCAAAGCTCCTATGGTGGATGGTACTTTCATGTTCCGATTGTCACGCAAGCTTAAGCATGTTAAGGGGAAGATAAAGCAGTGGAATGTTTCTATTTTTAAGAATGTTTTTCATCAAAAAGAAGTTGTCTTTAAAAATATTATGGAGGTTAATGAAGATATTATTCAAAATGGTCTTAACCCAGTTTCTTTTGAATTGTTAAAAAAGTTACAAGATTAATGGGAAGAGCTCGCAACTAGAGAAGAGGTTTATTGCCGTCAAAAGTCTCAGGAATTGTGGTTAAGAGAAGGGGATAAAAATACAAAGTTTTTTCATAGGTTAGTTCAGGTTAAGAAGTCTAAGAATGTTATTTTTTTTATCATGGATAGTCAAAATAGGGAAAACTTAGTCAAAGAGGAAGATATTCAGCATGAAGGGATTGCTTTCTTCTCAAAATTGCTATCAGATTCAACTAGAAAGTCAGATCAGATTGATTTGGCTAAAAGAGAGTTGTTGGATACTATTCCAACACTTGTTTCTTACAAGGATAATGTATATCTTCTTAAGCCTTTTACTCTTGTTGAATTAAAACTAGTAGTCTTTTCTATGTCTCCTGACAAAGCACCAGGGCCAAATGGATTTACCGCTTGTTTTTTTTAGAAATGTTGGGATTTTATTGCAAATGATTTGTTGAGAGCATTGGAAGATTCTAAGAGTTTGAGCAATATGCTGAAGCAATTCAATGTGACTCACATAGCTCTTATTCCTAAAGTGAACACTCCTTCTTCCTTTGCTAAATTTAGGCCTATTTCTATTTGTAACACAGTTTACAAAATTTTTACCAAAGCAATTTATATGAGATTGCTCAATATCATTCCAAGAGTTATTTCTATTGAGTAGGGTGGTTTTGTCCCAGGCAAAGAAATAGTTGAAGGTGCTATAGTGGCTCATGAAGTATTGCATTCCATATCCTCAAATTCTATTTCTGCTCTAATCATTAAGTTGGATATGTTGAAGGCTTATGATTGAGTGAATTGGGACTTTTTAATGCAAATTCTGAGAAAGTTTGGTTTTCAAGAAAAATGGTGCAAATGGATCTATTTTTTGTTGTTTGGAGCAAAGTTTTCAATTTTGGTCAATGGTATTCCTTCAGGTTTCTTCAATTCAACCCAGGGGGTGAGACAAGGTGATTCGTTGTCTCCTTTTATTTTTAACATTTTAGCTAAAGCATTGAGTAGATCAGTAAATCATGCACATACACAAAATATTGTTACAGGAATTACAATTCTATCTATGGATATATCAGTCACTCATTCTTTGTTTGCTAATGATACACTTCTTTTTGGTGTTGCTACACTATTTGAAGCAAAGTAGATTAAGGTTTTGTTGGATAAGTATATCTTGGCTTCAGGTCAGTGTGTAAATACAAATAAATCTAAAGTATATGTTCTTAACACTAAGCCTTTGGTGAAAGATAAAATTATTTAGCTTTTGGGTTTTCAAGAAGTTGAATTACCGTGTAAATATTTGGGCATTCCCTTTTTTTCTGGTCCAAATAGGATTTCTTACTAGGATAAGGTCAATAGTAGTATTCAAAATAGAATTACTAATTGGAAAGGGCATTGGCTCTCTCTTTCAGGGAGAATTTTATTGATTAAGTCAGTTTTATCCTCAATTCCAAACTATTTTATGGCGGTCTTAAAGGCTCCTAGATTTGTAATTCTTACTATTGAGAAGCTGATTTGTTCATTTCTATGGAAGGGGAATATGGATTGCAAAAAGAAAATTCTGCTTATTTCTCTAGAAAAAAATTGTAGGGATAAAATTAAAGGTGGGGCAGGTGTACATAATTTGGCTTCAACAAATTTGGCTTTGGGGAAAAAGTTAACTTGGCACATGCATGATAAACCTCATTCTAAGTGGTGTAAGATCACACAATCTAAATATTTAGATTGTGGGGACTTAGAGTGTATTTTCACAATTTCTAACCCTTCGCAAGGCTCAACAATGTGGAATTTTATATTGGTATATAGGAAAGTGATTATTCCTCATTTAACTTGGGAAATTCATGATGGTCTGAAAGCAAACTTTTGGAGAGACTCTTGGAATGGTTATCTTCCTCTTTATACTCAATATGATTTTTAGTCAGTTGAATTATATTGGTCACAATGCTTGGGTTGGAAAGTTAGTGATTATATTTATAGTTTTGATTCATTCATATACATGGAAAGCTGTATGGAAACATTTGAAACATCCCTCAATATTTGTCATACAATAAAAGGAGTTAATCAAGATTTTAGGAGAAAGAGTGGTATTTGGTATTGATAAATTAGATAAACTAATTTGGGCACCTTCTAAATTAGGGAATTATTTAGTAAAATTGGGGTACAAGGCTATCAGGAATATGGAAGCTCAAGTTTAACCACAAAGGGCTATGTCTTTGTGTTGGAATTCAGTGGTACTTCCTAAGGCAGGTTTTTTTTCTTAGTTAGCGTTAAAGCACAAATTTTTGACAAGTGACAAGCTAGTGAAATTAGGAATTGCTGCTCCTTTCAATTGTGTGCTCTGTGATACAATTCCAAAAGAGGTTGATCATCTTTTTTTACATTGTCCATTTGCTATTGCTTATTGGGATTTTGTGAAACATAAGTTAGGTTGGTTTTCTCCCTCACCATTTACTATTTGGGAAATATTCACAAGCTGGCCTATTTTATAAAAAATTTCTTTATTTGCAAGTTTATGGAAAGTCATTCCCTCTTCAATGGTTTGGTGTATTTGGTGGGAGTGAAATAAAAGGATATTTCATAAAGAAACCTCAAGTCAGGAGCAAGTGTTGTAGAAGTTGGAAAAGTCAATATGTGAAGTTGTTAATACTTATGTTCTTAATTCAAAGCATGTTGGTTTGGAATTTACAGATTGGGATTCTAAGCAGTTGAAGGCTTGGCCTTCATTAGTTATTCCTTTCAAAGGGAATAGGAAACCGAAGGTTAATGTTAAAAAGGATAGGAAAAAGGTTGTTTGGACTCCCCCAGTTGTAGGATTTAAAAAATTAAATTTTGATGGTGCATCTTGGGGGAATCCTGGTCAACCAGGTGCAGGGGTTGTGGTTAGAAATCATGTTGGGGATCTCATTGGAGAAAAATCAATACACCTTGTTGTTGGCACAAATAATCAAGTAGAAGTTCAAGCTTTTCTTATTGGGTTGCAGTTTATTAAACATCTTAAATTTTCAAAAGTTTCTATTGAAGGTGACTCATTAATCATTATAAATGCTTGTAGGAGTAGAAGTTCTTCAAATTGGAAGTTAAAATATGTTTTGGAACAATTTTGGGGCATACTCAATTCTCTGGAAGCTTTTGAATTAAATCACATCTATAGGGAAGGAAATATTGTGGTGGATCACCTTGCAAGTCTCAATTGTGAACAACAGGAGAGTGAAATTGCTTATGGGTTGAATTCAAACTTGAGCAATGAACCTCTTCAAGATTTGATCAATCTGGAGAAAGCTAGGCTTTCATAACCTGCCTCTTTTTTACAAACAATGTTTTTTGATGGTTGCAGGGGATTTGATATTGAAATTTAATATTTCAATGATTGTAACATTTTTGTTAATTTTATGTTTTCTTTAAACATTTTTGGTGCTTAGATTTTAAGAATTTGGAAACACAAATTCTTTTAATGTTAAGCTTTTAAGGATGACAGATGGAGGATGATTGTGAAAAGGAAATGGTGAGCTAATGAATGGATGGAATGGATGGATTTGGCTTTAACACATGTGTTATTTTATTTTGAGGTGGCGTTACAGTTGGAGGAGTTGGTTTGCTTGCGTACTCAAACTTGGCTTGCCCGTGGTTCAAGAATCCGTAAGCTGTAGGTTACATCATTAATTTTTATGCCTTGTAAAGTTTTGTTGGCATGTATTACCTTCATGTTGCAATGCACCACTTCTCATAATGGTTGTATATTGACATTGTATGGAAAATGATGGAATTAAATGGGAAATAGCAACTATGTTTAATCATGGATTAGTTTGTGGCCTTCCATACGTGTGAGTTGTTTGTCAAGCTATTTGATGGAACACATTTTGAAATGCTTTCATTTCATTATAAAGAATTTGTTGGTTTCCATTGTTTGCAAGAGTTTCTCAGTTCTTCTTCATCAACAACAAAGCTTCTAGAAATGGTTGCAATCTATCAACGCTATGGTGGTAAAATTTTAGCTTCTCATCTTTGCTAAACATTTGCCAAGTTTCTATGTTGGGTTTGTAATCTTTTTGTGAGACGGTGGTGAATTTTTGCTTTTCTTTGGTAAAGCTTTTGTCGAATGTTTATTTCTGGGGTGTTAACAAATCTTTCTGGAAAATTCAAAGTTGTTCTATGTTGTTTCTATGTGGGAGATTAGTGTTTGGAAGATACATTGCCTGTTATTGGTTTTGGGTTTGGTCATTTTTTACCTTGCCAAAATTTTGGGTATTTGTAAGAAGTTGCAATGGAATATTCTGTCAAGAACTTTAGGGTCCCTATCAAAATTAAATCAAGGGAACGTCCCTTTTCTGAGGATGTTAAGGAATATGAATTATCCTTTATTTTTAGAGTGTCTTGTCCTGACATGGTTGATAGCATTAGGGTTGTCATTGGAGAGCATGTGCTTAACCCAAGTGCGCCGAAAATCCTTTTTCCATCCTAATTGCTTTCTATTTTTCTGTCAAATTCTCTTGATCTTTTGCAGTCTCTGGATCTTTTGGAGGTTATTATTGATACAGTGGTACATCCAAGTGTGTTGGGTGAGGATGAGACTATACAAGGTGTGCAAGCTTATAATTTGGATAGAGGAAAAGGAATTGTAGGTGGCCTTTTTCCTAAGAAATATCTCAAGTCAAAACAATGTTTCAAAGCAGCTTTTGAGGCAGTGAGAAACAATTTAAAAAATGATGATCCTTTGGCAGTGAAAAGAGTTTTATCTTTGTTTTATGAAGAATTGGGAAGTCCAATGGTGGACAATTTTATGCAAAAATTCTATGCTCTGTCATATTTTCTAAATCATCATATCATACATGGTTTTCCTCTTCATATTTTAAACATTCAACATCAATTTGGGGCAGCTAATGATGGACAAGGTGAGGAAGAAAATTTGAATGAAGGAGAGGATGAATTTTTTTTTGTAAATGATCAAATTGTAGAACAGAATGCAGAGCAAGGCGTACATGGCGCAAGGTTAGATGCAGAGAAAGATGTTCAAGGCTTGGGGGAAGACGCAACTAATATGGAAGAATAAATAAAATGCTAATACGGGGAATCAAATTTTGTACTGATTTGTTAATACATATACAAAACTCGGGTAATCTGACTGGTTCCTTTTAATAGTTGATGCATATTAATATGTATGCAGATGGTTTTGTATATATTCATATGTCTTGTTCTGTCATTTATTTGTGGCTTAGTTTGAAGAAGCTATTTATTGGGTGGAACTAAATTTGTAATCAAATAGAGAGAGAAAAGTTTCACTCAATTTTGAATTGGTTTGCTTATAATTAGTACTATAATTCTGATTATGTTTGTAAAGTTTATTATAGTATTAATATAAATAGTTAGGCCTTGGCCTTTTTCTTTAAAAAAGAAAATATATATTATAAAAATTCCTTACACACCAAAGGAAAATTTGTACAACATTTAGCTGAAAACTATTTACAATAACAACCATACAAAGAAAGGAGACTAATCTCTTAACGTATCTACAACCACAAAGATGAAAAATATTAAAGGCAACACTTATATTCTGAATTTGAATAGGTATTGTAGCTGTCTAGAGCAATAAATATCACCATCATGGAGCTGTAAAAATTGAAGTTTGATTGCCTCCAAATGCTGCCTATATTTTGCATCTTCCTTTGAACCATCATTTAGCTGAAAACACAACTAAATAAACTATAAAATGATGTCAGAGTAAAGCTTTATAATTTTTACTTCCTGATGAACCACATGATTAGAAAACATTGATGAACATCTACTTTTCCATTTATTCAATAAAGTTTTTTTTCTTATAGAATAAACAACCACATTATTTTATAGACCAACACCCAAAACAACCTCCTTCCAATACAAAGTGTGACTAAAAATTGCAGGGAGATGACCAAAGATAGCATTCCATTTCCTTTTTCCCCTACACAATCCCAAAAAATATGCTTCAAGCTTTCAATACATTGACAATGAGGACAATTTGTTGGATGGAGTTTCAATTTTTTCAATATGTCCCCTACAGGTAGTTTGTGGTGCAAAATTTTCCATGTCAAAATTTGAGCATTGGCTTCAGTTTTAGATTTCCAATTATGAGCACTCAAATTCCTCCATTTATTTTCATGGAACCTACATTTCCATTTTTTATTGATTCTTGGATTTAATGTCATCTTCAAAAGTAATTTTAAATAGATCTTCTTCAAGGGGATATTGTAAAACTAATATTTACCAAACCATCGCCAATCTTTGAAAAAATTGTAATATAAAGGTGTACAAAGCTTCATGAGTAATTCCATCGAGACTACGGACTTCACAAAAATCACAAACCCTTGATATTTATTGTTTAGATTAAAGGTGTTTTTGATATAATGCCACTTATTCCAATCAAGGGAGTTAAAATCCCAAATATCCCTAAACTGTTGCACACCCTTCTTGAAAAGGTAATTAGTTTGTTTTGGGAAGGTAACAACCAATGGATGACCATGATATTGAACAAGTTTGTTCCACCAAATAGACAAAGTTGCAAAACTAAAACCATGTTGCAATGAGCCCCCCCCCCTCCAATTCAAAAAAATTGTAAACTTGTTGTCATGCCTTCTAGATTGATTGTAAGGGGAATGAAGCTTTAATACGAAAGAATGGTGCCAATAAAATATTATCCAATAATCTAACACATTGTCACTTATAATTTATAGTAGCATGCATATAATTCAATGGAAAACAAGTATTTTCCATTGTTCCTCTCCAAACATCACTCTTATTATCCATTTTGTTGATAAGAAAGTCCCTTGTGTTTTGGGATCTAGTAGGCCAAGTCCACCTCTATATTTAGGTTGTATGCAGTGAATCCAAGATGAGGATCCAAAACCAACATTCCAATTAGACCACAAAAACTGATGAATGATTTTATTAAGGTCTTCATAACCTTTCTTAGATGACATCCAACAAGAAGAATAATAAACATGAGAAGCCAAGAATATTCTATTAACCACTTGGATTTTACACCAAGAGAAAGATATTTGTTCACCAAGAAAAGATTTTATTTTTCAACTTGACTATAAACCAATTCCACATATCATATAGAGTGATTCCCAATCCGAATGGAATGCCTAAGTATCAAGTAATTTTCCCATGTTTAATTTGCTTCCATTCTTTAGGAATCCAATGAGGAATTAGATCAGGTTGGATCATAATAAATTTTGTTATATGATGAGCAAGCATGGATCCTTAAATAACACAGTAAAAGTTTAGAATCCCCAAGACACTATTAATTTCAGTTTTAGAATTTTGAATGAAAATAATACTATCATCAACAAAATGAGAACTACAAATACCTGCATTATTAGGAATAGAAATTCCTTTGATCAAGTTCAATTGATTAGCCTTTTGCAAAAAATAACCTAATGCATATGCAACAAGGACATAAATAAATTAAGATAAAGGACATCCTTGCCTAATAGATCATTATAAAGGGAAAGGTTCAATCAAGATTAATAACCAATTGAATAGTAGCATCTTTGAACAACATTTGTACAAACCCCAACCACTGCAACATTTTGAAAATAAAGCTCCACCTCATTCTATCATAAGCCTTATCAAAATCTAATTTAACCAATAAAGAATTTTGTCCTATCTGTTGTTCCCATTAACTAGTTTCCCATGCCAAGGTTAAGTTATCGAGGATATATATGCCTTCTAAGAACCCGGTTTGTTCAGGCCAAACAATACTTTTTTCCACTAGTTTAATCCTTGCAGCTAAGGCTTTAGCAATAATTTTGTAAGAAGTGTTAAACAAAGTAATAGGTTGCCATTCTGAAATAGAATCCATATTCTTTCATTTTGGGAGAAGTTTAATCAAACCTTTATTAATCTTGGGCCCCAACAATCCATGTTTTAGGGATTCTAAGTAAACAAGATAAAAAATCTACTTTGATATGCTACCACATGGTTTGATAAAATTCAATTGAGATTCCATCAAATCCAAGAATTTTATTAGGATCCATAGAGAACATCGCATGCTCTAAGTCATCTATGGACAGATCTCAGTCTAGAAATTAGCTATTATCAGAATCAACCTTTTTTGGTATGTAATCTTTGATTATATCTTCTAGAGTAGATTGTGCATCCTGCCAATGAGGGTCCTCTCTAAAAAACTTCTCATAAAATTTATGAAACAAACCAATTAATACATAGTCGGATAACCAATATTATTGAAAAATAATAATAGACATTGTACATTGACTATAGGGTGTTGATGCATTACTTTATTTTCTTGTATTTATTCTATTACTTTATTGCATAATATACACCTAAGATATGATAAACTTGTTTATATACAAGTATTTAATTAGGTAGGTTGTACTTGCATCATGTGATTGGTGGAGATGTTGTGCACATGTGACTATTATCTCCCATTTTTTTACATTCACTTTGTTAAGTGGTGTACATCCTATATATACCCACTTGTAGCTCTCATTTGAGCAATTCAATCTAGATCATCATTATGCATTTGCATACTTTAATAGAATACAATTATTCTCTCATTTTGGGTCTCTTTGTGCTTTCATTGAAGTGCCTTGAATTTGGGTGGCTATCTCTATGGGAAAATATTACACAAGCAAGTCATACAATCTAGCTAATTTTTTTGCTTTTGGTTATCCTATTCCAAATTTAACAAATTTATAGTTGGTTTTTAGGTTTTTGACTACCAAGACACAATGGTAAGGTCCATTTTCACTAAAGCACTTTAAAATTTGAGTTATTCACTGAAGAAAAAATACAATCTTATAGGAAAATATAGTAAGTTAACTTCACAATGTTCGATGGGGACAAAATGAAAGCCTAACGTAACTATTTTTGTACCCTCTAAATGTAATGAAAATAGTCTTTTTATTTGTTGGAGGCCTTGTAAAATGAATGATCTAGAAACACCCAATTTGTGAGACTATAAGTTCCCTAGGTAGAAGAAGCGTGAATAATATCCAAATTGAATTAATTGACACCAACATTGCCTTGTTTTAATAGTGTTAGATTTAATGAAGAACTAGCAATAATTAAATATTCCTAGAAATAAAAATAGCAAGATGATACTAATTTTTAAATGCAAACAAGATGACAACAATATCATTCCAATATATGTATTAATGATCCATGAGGTGTAAAACAAAACAAATGGACTATAATATATAAAATCTAGGATGGACAAATCAAGATGATAAGTTTCCTAGAGATGTTGATTTAGTCATAGTGATATGTTGGTTGAATCAACATGTAGAATTACAAGTGTTAAGTGAATTCACTTAATGAGAAAGTGGTGGAAACTAATTATTATTGATAAAGAAGATAATGACGTAGAGGTGACACAAGATTCCTATAAATCAAGGAGTTGGCATGTGTTTGTATTTCTTAATTTACCTAAGTAAATAAAATAGATTTTCTAAGTAAACTCAATATAAGGTGCAATTATATGATGACATCAATAAAGATCAAGATGAGAATGATCCTTTATCATCTTCCAAATAAATTCTCCAACCTACTCTTTGACTTCTTCGATCCTATTTACCGATTGCCAATAAATTTTTAAAAAATATATACTTACACTAAGTAATGTATGTAAAAAATGATACATGTACTCTTGTGTTAATCAAGAGTGGATGTCATATTTCATAGTTTATACCCACCATAATAAAATATATTTCTATTTGACAAAATGATATTCTCAAAACATGTAGGGAATTCTTTGGAATAAAAAATTAACCTTACAAATAGATCTAGAATATTTAGAAAAAATCCAAAATGACTGGTCATATGCCTATTCTCAACCAAGAGTGAAAAGTGCCCAAAATATGATATCTATTGCCATTTGAAATGTATTTTTATTGGACTTTAAGAAAAATAAGTAATATATAGGTTTTGAATTTATGGCCCTAAACAAACACTTGCTTATATCATACTTATCCTTTTCCAAAACAAACACTTGCACCTATTTATTGATGTGTCTTTTTTAATATGTCATACAAGTTTCTAAGAAGAACAAAGAAGAGAATAAAAGTTTTCTTTTTCCTTTCAAGTAACCAAATTATTTTCAAGGCCTCTTATGGAATTATTTCTTAGCCTATTAAGCTAAGTTGTCCAAATCACCACCATGCCCACCATCAACCTTTACAAAACACAAGTTTACTATTGTTGGAACATCTTTAATCTCATCAGTTCTAGCCTGTCAAGGAAGGAATGGAGTTATAGTGAGCCACATGAAGCAAGATAATATGATAACAAATAAGACACAGCGTCAAAGGAATTTTTTAGTGGAAATGAACACACAAGAGATAACAGAGAAAGGAAAGATTACTTGAAAATTATTAACATGAACTTTTCTCAAGTGATTTCTTCCATTTTGTCAATGCCCATTCTGATGGAATCAAAGAGTTGATTACCATAATTAATTTTATATTAACGATGTATACATGGATTACAAAAGAAAATTTCATTGTTGAAGGAATCTTTATAAAGGAATATCATCCCAAAGCCATACGGGAAACGTCTCATGAAACTACCCAAATAACTTGCTGACCATAGATGTGAGATAATTTCATTATATTTATGAGTATTTATTTTGTCGAACTTGTTCCTTCCCTTATATGTATCTACAAAATTGTTGGCATGGTTGAATTCCTTCTTGTGCATTTATGGTTGTTTGGTTTGTAAAGATTCAAATGGAGGTTTGATATCTCAGTAGTTATGTTTCTTTGTTGGCTTTCCAATGATGCTAACCTTCCTTTTAAATGATTGTTTTCTTTATGTAGGTGACCGATTACCGAATTTCTATAGTTCTACTTGAATTGGTTGGTTGTGTAATATGATCATCTCCCAGTCCATTGCAAATGGAAACATCATTGAGTTAGTGGATTCAACATGGAAAATTTTATAGAATTATGTTGATGTGTAATTGTTTAATTGGGCCTTTGAAGCATATTAATTTATGTCAAAGTATAGGATGCATAATGGACCATAAATCATTTCCTTACCAATAGAATCCCATGGATAGGTGGCAAAATTTTGTGAATCATAGTAGATTAGCACCATTAGAATTCATGTTCAATCTTTCTTTATATATGAACTCTTTAGTTCCATGTACAAAATAGATTTGGGCATAATAAATTCTTATTGTGTTTCTACTAACATTGTTTGTATACTCAAAATGTTGTGTGGTAATCTCTTGATAAGAGATTTGAATATGTGAAAATTATATCGCAATTATTGATTATTAATCTCCTATCTATATAGATTATTTGATTGCAGAAAATTAATTCACAACAAATATTGAAAAATAACACAACTGCAACTTCACAAATAAAATCACAGGAATACAAAAGAAAAATATGCAACACAATGAACACAATATTTTTGGACAAATTGTCCCTGGAAAAACCTTGAAGGGAAAACCAGTTTTGCAGATGGGGAATTTTATTAAACTTCAAAAAATCAAGAGATACATAAACTGCTTGCCTCTTACTGGCAGAGCTCCAACAATATTCTTCTCTATAAATTCTTCCCTCAATTTCTCCTGTTGAAATTTCATTGTTGTTTCCCCAATGCTATCATTGTGCCCTTGCTATCACTACAAAACTATTTGCTATCACTGCAAACATTTCTCAAGTGTGTGTTCTCCAAATTCCCATTGATCCCCTTTTATACTATTCTCATTGAAAAACCAATGACCACAATTTAATCTCAATCAATGGCTAAGATTAATTAGACTCTAACAAACCCTAACTAACTAGTTTCTAGAAGTCTCTAAAGGAATCAATCAATCAATCAATCAATTAATTATTTGGACTCTAACTAACTCCTTTCTAGAAGTCTCCAGAAAAATCAATTAATTAATTAAATATTCTTGGGTTTGGAGACACTTGTCCAAGCTACCTAAATTAACACTCCCTCTTAGTGAGAAAGGTGTTCTACATGACACCCAACTTATCTCTGAAGAAGATGATTTTTTCCTTCCCCAATGCCTTTGTCAAAATGTTTGCTACCTACTAATCTCTAGGTATATATATTAGTTGAACAATCCCCCATTGTACACAATCCCTGATGAAGTGATATATGATGTCTATATGTTTAGACCTATCATGAAACACCAGATTCTCAAACAACCTGATGTAACTCTGATTGTCACAATGTATCATCGTAGTCTCAACCCTCTGACCAAACAAGGCTACCAACAACTTCCAAATCCATGTCGCCTCACACATTACCATGCTAGCTGCTATGTATTCTGCCTTTGCAAAACTCAGAGCCATGAACTTTTGCTTCCTACTGAACCAAGAGACAACTCTTGATCCCAAGTTGAAGTAACACCTTGAAGTGCTTTTCTTGTCCATTGTACTTCCTACCCAATTTGTTTCAGTATAGCTTATCAACCTGATACCATCACCTCGAGCATATTTGATCCCATGAACGATTGTACCATGCAAATACCACAACACATTCTTTTTTGCTATCCAATGCACTCTCTTCGGCTCAACCATGAATTGACTAAGAGATTTTAATGCAAAGGATATATTTGGCCTGGTGTTGAACAAACACATGAGAGATCCAATCAACTACCTGTTTAAGGTGGGGTTTGCATCCTTCTCCCTCGATGAGTCTACCTTCTTCCAATTCATGATCATAGGTGTAGATATGGCTCTGCAATCCTCCATCTCAAACCTCCTCAAGATTTTGATACAGTATTTCCCTTGTCCAAGGAAAATATCTCCATCTGTCTACCATACCTCCATACATAGAAATTAGTGCATAAGTCCCAAATCCTTCATCCCTTGCAAGGTCCCTCTTACACTCCTCTATGAGCCCCAATGAACCTGTTAAAAAACAAGTCGTCCACATATAGAACAAGAATGATAACCTCACCCCCAACCACCAAGTAGTAAAGATTAGCATTTTCCTCACTCTTCACAAAGCCCATTCCTTGCAAGTATCTATCAATGCACTCATACCATGCCCTGGGAGCCTGCTTGAGTCTATACAAAGCTCTCTTCAATCTACACATGTGGGTTTCGCTATTGTGTGCTACAAAGCCCTCTAGTTGTTCTATGCATACCTCCTCTACCAATTCACCATTAAGAAACACCATTTTGACATCCATTTGATGGATCTACCATCCCATCTGAGATGGAAGTGAGATCATGACTTGTATAGAAGTATACTTAGCCACCAGAGTGAATGTCTCCTCATAGTCTATTCCCTCCTTTTGAGAGAACCCCTTAGCCATGAACCTTGCCTTGTATTTCTCGATGCTACCATATGCACTATGCTTAATCTTATAGATCCAACATGATCCAACCATGACCCTATCTGTCGGTCTAGGCACAACCTCCCACACATCATTTTGCACTACTGAGGTATATTCATCAACCATCACATCTCGCCACACTTGTTGGTGTGTGGCTTTTTGATAGTTGGAAGGCTCACTATCTACCAACTAACTAACTAATTCCATATAGTCATTATACCTGGCTGGTTGTCTCCACTGTCTATTGCTCATCCTAGGAGCTCCCACAAACTCTTGAGTATCCCTATGTGTCTGTTGGTTTTTGCTGCCAATTGTAGAAGATGAAGTATCAACCTCCATGTCTTCCTGATGTAGCTCTTGAATCTATTGCATCTGTTGCTCCATACTCTAAAAACTCTCAGCACTTGAGCCTGTGCTTGTACTAGTAATTGTACTCGAGCTTCGATTCCCCTAATTCAATTAAACGATCCTTGGAGCTTTTGTTCACAAATCTCTGGATCTCCTAAATGCCTTGTCCTCCATGAACTTGACATCATGCCTAACTATAATTATCCTAGCCCCTGGAATAAATATTTGATATGCCTTTGAAGTTTTGTTGTACCCCACAAATTACCCTCTCTTTGTAGTTTGATCTAACTTGGAACGTGTAGGCCCTGTAATGTGACAAAACACCAAATTCTCAAATATCTTGAAGTGGCTAACATTTGGCTTCTTCCTTGAGAAAACCTCCTCTGGTGTCATCTTTCCCAATACCTTATGTGGAACCTTGTTTTGTATGTATATTGTTGTATTGCATGCCTCTGCCCATAAGTAACGTGGCATATCTTGGTCATATAGCATAGACCTTTTTGCCTCTGATATTGAATGATTCTTCCTCTCAGCAACCCCATTTTGCTATGGGTTGTAAGGAATGGTCCACTCTCTCTTTATTCCTTGGTACAAAACTCCCGAAACTCTTTCCCTTTGTACTTGCCTCCATTTTCTGATCAAAGAACCTTTATCTTCTTGCTTATCAAATTCTCCACAAGAGATTTGAACTCTTGGAAACAACTAAAAACCTCATCCTTGGTCTTCAAGAAGTATATCCAAGTCTTTTTGGAGAAATCATCAATAAAAGTAACAAAGTACTTGTATTGTCTGAGAGACTTCGTCGACATTGGTCTCTATATATCTGAATGTACTAGATCAAGAACACCCTTAGGTCCGGTGTCACTCCTTGGAAAAGATTCTTTCACAAACTTCCCCAACACACATCCCTTACATACATCATCATGCTCTATGCTCACCTCTGGAACACATGTCACTATATCTCACAAAGCAATTTAAGTGCTCCATGATGTATGTGGCCCATCCTAATATGCCATAACTCTCCTTGATCTCTAGGATTATTGTTGCTCATCAGTGCCTTATGAGTATCAAACTGTAACTTGTAAAGCCGAACGCTCCTAACTCCAATAGCTATGGGTGATTTCTAATCCTTATGCTTGATTAACACATGCACCCCTCTAAAGAGTACATTGTAGCCTTTAACCTGGAGGACAAATATAGAAATCAGATTCATACCCAAGTCTGGCTCATGCAACACATCATGAATGAGAATCAACTTTCCATTCTCCCTTTGAAATAGAATAGTCCCTTTCCCAACAAGATTGAGTTTGGACATGTTCCCCATAGAAATATGGATTCTAATATCCTCCTTAAAACTAGAGAATTACTCTCTAACTCATGTCATATAAAATGACACCCCACTATTTATATACCAAACACCCTGTGAGGTTGACCTAACCATAAAAGCTATGAGTGCAAAATCATCCTCCATTCTACTAGAGAGCTCATCTGCACTTGTTGAAGTTGTTGTCTGCTTCTTTTCTTTCTTTTCGTTCTTCTTCCTTTACAGGAAATTGTTGACATACTAGCCAAACTTGTGAAAACCATAACATTTGATCTTAGGCAAGTCCTTCTTCTCACGTTGTGAACTTGATCCTTTGCTAGACCCCTTCTTCACTTTCCTTTTCCTGCTACGACAACGTTTTCTTGTTCTGCCTCACTTTTCTAACTCTTACTACTAGTTCCAGTGACAAGACTAAGTCTAAGCTCCTCCTGAGTGAAGTCACTCCATAGTCAATCCCAACTCGATAAGGTGTCTCATTCATTAATAACTTGAACAAAGACATCCCACTACTTAGTAAACCCATTTAGGGCTATTCGTACTAGCTCATCATCATCTGGCTTATCTCCAATAGCTGCCAACTCATCCTTGACAAGTCTAAGCCTGGTGAGGTAACTTGTAATGTCTTCTCCCTTGTTCATCTAGGTATTCGTCAACTTTTCTCTGAGAATCAACTTCTAATTAGTGGTAGCATTCGTACAGATTCAAAATGGTGTCCCACATCTTCTTCGTTGTATCTAACTCTGCAATATGCAGAAAAATATGGTCCTTAACACCATCAAGGATCAACCTCTTCACCTTGGAATCTTCCTTCTTATATGCTAAGAGTTGTGTTGGATCTGTAGGTACAACTACAACACTGGTCACATATTCTTTAATACCATTCTCTTCCAGCAATAAAGAAATTTTGGCTTTCCAAACACCAAAATTTGAGGCTTCATCCAATTTGTCTTGATCTCTTAAACCTGCTAAGGCCATCTCAAAAGATAAATAATAATAATAATTTTGAAGAGGTCAAACTAGGTTTTTTAAACCCTCGATTTTTCCTTCATGTGCCTGCGCTGAGCTTTTTCTACCCTCAGATCAACTCTGATACCATGTGAAAATTCTATTGTAGTTACTGATTATTAATCTCCTATCTGTATAGATTATTTGACTACAAAAAATTAATTCACAACAAATATTGAAAAATAACACAACTAGAACTTCACAAATAAAATCATAGGAATACAAAAGAAAAATATGCAATACAATGAACACAATATTTTTGGACAAATTGTCCCTGGAAAAACCCTGAAGGGAAAACCAATACTACATATGAGGAATGTTATTAAACTTCAACAAATCAAGAGATACATAAACTGCTTGCCTCTTACTGGTAGAGCTCCAGCAATATTCTTCTCCAAAAATTCTTCCCTCAATTTATCCTACTGAAAATCCACTGCTACTGCCCCAACAATATCACTGCACCCTTGCAATCACTGCAAAACTATTTGCTATCACTGCAAATCTTTCTCAAGTGTGTGTTCTCCAAATGCCCATTGATCCCATTTTATACTATTCTCATTGAAAAACCAATGGCCATGATTTAATCTCAATTAATGGCTAAGATTAATTAGACTCTAACAAACCCTAACTAACTAGTTTCTAGAAGTCTCTAAAGGAATCAATCAATCAATTTATTAATTATCTAGACTCTAACTAACTCCTTTCTAGAAGTCTCCATAAAAATCAATCAATTAATTAAATATTCTTGGGTTTGGAGACACCTGTCCAAGCTACTTAAATTAATAAAATAAAAGTTCCTAGATTTGGTGGCACTTTAGCTATATAATTTTTGAAAGAATACGAGTATTCCTAATTGTTAATAATTTTTGTTTTACTAACTTGAGATTGTAGCCTTTCAAATAGTTTTGCTCCATATGCAAAAAAAGATAATTATGTGTAGTTTTATATAGAGGGAGAGAATGACCCACTCAGTTGGTTATTATTTATCACTACTAATTACTGTGTGTGTGAAATGTGGGAAAGTTAGTAAATCAACACAAACACTAATGAGATGAATTATATCAAAGATTTGAATCAAATAAACTACTTTATTTTGCAGTCAAACAAATCTTTAAGAACGTTTCATTATCCTCTATTCTCAAGGATTTATTAAACCATTTGGCTCTCAGATTTTCATGTGCACTATGGTTGTTAAAATGACAACTTGAGAAATGAGATAATATTCAACATGCAAGCCAATTAAGTTCCTACATGAAACTATGATGATGAAAATGATAATGGATATTATGATGAATGGATAATGATGTTAGATTATATAATGTAAATGTTATGATATGAAGCTAAAATGATTTTGCATATACTCAAATGCTAACTATGAATATGCTAATCTAAAATGCAACTATAGAGCAAAGTATGGAATAAAATGCAACTATAAAGCAAAGTGTGATTCTAAGATGTAACTACGAAACAAAATGAAATGCAACTATAAGGCTCCAAAATGCTCCAATGCTCAAATGATATTCCTGCATGATAACTTTACTCAAATGTGGATGCAAAATACAATGGAAAATGGTTGTATTTATAGGCTTTTCCAAGCATCTTGTGATGTGGCAGCAATCGATGGTCCAAATTCAAATAAGAGGGATGAACGGTGGAGATGGAGAGAATCAAGAAGGTGTTCCCTTGACCAAAGACAACATGCCAAATGGATGGAAGAATCAAGTGTGTGTGAGAAAGACCATGTGTTCAAAGTTTGTTGAAGAAGTGTGTGAGGAATAAGCCATGTGTTTGAAGATTTGTTGAAGATAATTCTAATTTAAAAATTAGAATTATTTAATTTCATGTGACCTTGGTGAGGTGGCATGAAAAATTTGTAGACATGTGCTTGAATTCCTAATCTGAGATTAGTGAGAATTAATTAAATAAAACAAACTTTAGAAATTTGTTTATTTAATTAAATTGGAAGAATATGATTTTAGATTTGGAGAATTAAAGGATATGAACTATATAAATACATTGAGAATTTATTTATACATAGATTGAATATTAATTAAATAACTAGTATTTAATTAATTAAATGTCTTGACTGATTTTAGGTGTATACAATTAGAGTTTACTTATCTTCCAAATTCAACATTTTGTCACTTATAAAACTCAATGAAACATCAAAATATTTGTGTAAAGAAGGGATATTTCTTATGAGTTGATTTCTTGAAATATCTAGCCAATCTAGAGAAGATATATTAGAGAGAAGAGAGAATGCTTCGTGTGAGTTTGTTAAAAAAAACTATCATAATTAGAGAAGAGAGACTAGAGAGAGAAGAGGGTATATTTTCAGTGAGTTAATTTCTAGAACTATTGATATAACTTGGAGAAGAGAGACTACCCAAACAAGAGGGTATGCTTCCATTCAGTTGATCATAAGAAAGTTAAAGCAAAGGTTGGTGAGACTATTGAGCATATAAATAGTACCAAGGATGGTTTTACCTTCCAAATTGTATTCTCATAAATCAAAGAAAGAAAAGACATGTTGTGAAAGGACAATGGAATGCTCCACTCAACCTATTCCCACCTAAGTGTTATTATTAAGTGTTATAGTTGTCTTAGAACAATATTCACATGTTGTATGAGAGGCATATGCTTGTAATAAATGCAAGTTTGCACAAGCAATGAGATATGATGTTGGAATTTCAACTAACTGAATTATATCAAAATTGATTGTAGGATATATTATTTTGTGCAGTTTTATATATTATATAGAGGTAATAAATCTACAATAGTAGTGGAGAAGAAATAGTTGGATAAGGAAATAAGAATAGCTTGGTTATGAGAGTTTGGGTTTATAAACTTGTGATTGATAGGGTAATGAAAAGGAAAAAAAATACAAAGGAGAAGAGGTGTTAACATAGGCTACATGGTTGTGAAACAACTATGAGTCATGTGTTATAGTTTACACACTTTTCTCATTACTTTCTATGCAAGTGGGACAACACACACATATTACCACATGTTTATCTCACACCTTATCTACATGGAAACACATAGAATTGATGTATTCACCCATACTATGAATTTGTTATGTATATATATTCATTCTTTACATAGATTCATTATACACCCTAATCTCATCATTCCCAATATCAAGGACCAAATTTAGAAGCACAAAATCAATCCGACACTTGTGGCTAAGTTTTTAAAATTTAAATTCAAATTCTAGTCATCACCCATTCTTTTCTCACCTAAATCTTACTAAACAAGTGTTTGAGTGATTAACTGCTATGTAATTCCATATTTAAAGGAATTATATTGCATTTTTTTGTCATCATGGAACATCAAGGAAATATTATTCACATTTAAGGAGCATGTAAGGAAAACTTCCATTTCTTGCCTAAATTGAATCAAGATTTGCATACTCATCTTATGATCATTTACATGGTTGAAGCCTACTATTATTTTTTTAATCATTGGTAGGAATTTAAAGATAATAATTTTAGGGTGGTTACCCTAGGAGAACTTATCACCAAGTGAGTTGAAAATTCTCTAAAGGCATTTGTAAATATTGCTACTATTCCCAATAGTAGAGAAAATTGCAAGAGTGGAGAAATGGTGAGGCTAGATCCATGTGATAAGAGGAAAAATTTGTGGATGTAGAAAAGACCTAGATCTACAAACTTTTCCCACGATAGAGTACAACTATTGCACATAATTTAAGGTTTTACATAAATAAAGAGGTATCATTCCTATAGTAGGGGTAGTTAACAAGGGATTCATTATATGTACCTATGGCCTATTATGTTTATTCACAAGGTACTAAATAATAACTCTATTTCTATTTTTACCTCCCAATATTCTATTATTAACACATCTACCTATACTCCTTTCTAATTTTAAAATACCCCTTATTTTACCACATATTCAAATTAGCCACTTTTTTATGACATTTATACCCCATTTTATTTTGACCTATTTTACACAATTTCATAATATTATTTATAGATAAAATAACTATTTTAAACTATCCAAAAAATACTAAGCCCATTATCATCACTATTATTAGAAAAAACACCAAAATTTAAGTAATTTATCAACATTATAATTAATAGTGAAATACATATGGTTTTGCTTTTCAATTATAACCATGGCAATGCAAAAGTTTGATAACTCTCACATTATTTCTTCAACAAGATAAAAAATTCAAAACTCTAATCATGCCTACAAAGAAATAAATATATACATATTATAATTATAAAGTGTAGGTTTATGCTAATAGTTCTACCACAAGAATTTTCATAGGTGTCGAAATAAGAGATTCCATAGAGAGTAACACATATATCTAATGTCATAGATTTTCAATTTAGTGATTGGTTTGTAGAATTAGTATTGGGCAAGAAGTAAGGCATCAGTGTGTCCCTTATAATTTGTTTTATGCAACCAAACATGAACAATAAATTTTTAGGGTGTATACTCCACTCCCCTCTTTACTATCCATGTAGACCATTCCCAATATCCAAGCTTATATCCTTATTACTTTATCCCCTTACCCCTTATAGAGAGTGTTATAAACCTTATTTTTTAGTGATTATTAAACTTCCTTTATGAATTGGTGTGGTATGGTATCCATTAGTTAGTGAATATCCCATGTGATGGTCTAGATTCTAGAGTCTTCATCAAAGTATTTCATCCTCTTAATTTTATTAACATACCATGATATTGTAGAGAAGGGGGATTTGTTGCTCACAAGTCTCTTGGTCACCAAGAGAATCCTAGGGAACGAACTGCCCTAAACTAACTCATACTACTTAAGGAATAATTCTCAAGTGATAGGTAAAATAATGAGAGTTCGAGACTTTGAAAGAGTAGATCATAGAGGTTTTCCAAATAGACTAGAATTTTTTTGGCTAAGGACGTCAGTGCCACATATGGATGTCAGTGAGGCATGCCGACATCTCGTACTGATTGAAAACTAAGAATATCACATAAAACTGCTTAAGCGACTGTTGTTGCTCTAACTGCTAAGAACTCTTAAAATACAAGAAAATAACAAAAAGCAACAAAACTAAGATAAAGAAAACTAAGTGAAATATAAATGATAAAGCTAGAGAATAAGAGATAGAAGTTGATCACAACAAACCAAGTAATGAATCCTCCAATAAATGAATATCTTTGATACCTGCACACATAAGATCAAGGAAAATTGTTGGGGTTGTTTAGGGGTTTGCCTCAGTCAAACCCCCATTTCGATGTTCCCACCTCCATGGACAACCAAATAGATAGATAGAATAATAACTATTGAAATAGATGAATAGATGAGATAGATGATGCATAGACAAGGGACGTGAGAAATCCCAAGATGCTCAAATACACAAGACAACTAGATAGGTATCACCTACAAGGCTTGAGGAAGCAAGAGAGAGAGAGATGTGAGATCCAAGAGAGTTGTAGACAATGTTGCGAGAACATGAGAGTGTTGTTGTAGCAAGATATAGAGAGCTTGTGCAAACAAGAGAGCAAGAGAAGAGAGAATGTCCAAGAGAGAGCAAGAAGGAGCTAGAGAGGAATGAAAATTCCAAGAGAGAAAGACCAGAGAGAATAATAGAATGAAAAAAATGGATTTAAAAGAGAGAAGAGGAGGGAAAAGAAGGTTCCCAAGACATTACAAGGTGTCCCGAGCTGTTACCACCAACAAAAGGAGGCAACAAGTGGCAACACACTTGGAAACAACCATTTGAACGTTGAAATGTTGTGGGACGCTAGCGCGACACACAAAAGTTCGCGTGGTGTGCTAGTGTCCAAATAAATCACGCTACAAAATGGTGGGAACAAGGAAAGCATGAGGTTTGATGCATAGCTAATGCACAAAGTTAGCTATTGAAAAAGGAGTCTTGAGCATCCTAAGAGGGGAAAAGGTTGACATAGGGGCTAAAATGAGCCTACACAAGTATTAAGGGAGTGGACACTAAAGTGGATACAAAAGTGTAGGTGAAATTGCCACAAGGTGCAATTTTATGACATTACAGATACATCTATAAAAATAATAAATATTTAAAATTTAATTTTTAATATAATACATATAGAATTAGAAAATATTTATATTTAGATAAACTTTGTAAATTAGTGTAAATATATATATTTTTAATTTAATTTAATAACAAGTGTTTCAAATTAGAAACTATATTGAAACCCTAGAGTTGAGGAAGTAGGGGAAAGAGATCAATAAACTCTAAATAGGAACTAGTGAATATAATCTAGTGAATTTATTTTGAATCTATGTAGAATTTGAAATTTATATGAATGTAGAACATGTAGGAATCTATATTTTATTAAAATGTAATCTAAGCTTAGAAACTATATTCAAACCCGAGATTTGAGGAAATAAGGTTAAATGCAAATCTAATATTTTTGAATGTTTTATACAAATTAAAAAATTATAAATGCCTCGTCTTTATCTGATATATTTTTGTACCCTTTCTTCATATATTTTTTGTTCCTTTTCTATTGAAAATGACTGCATGGCCTTCTTTTGCCCTATCTTCTTATTTCTCATTTCCTCCTTTGAAAACTATTTCTCCAATATTTCTTTGTCAAATATTTTCTCTTTCCAAAAGCCATAAATTGCAAATATAATTTATACAAAATTTTGAGCAAATAGTCAAAATTTAAGATTATTTCAATTTTTTTATTTGTAAGAAAATCATTAGTTTCATATTAATATATAATTCATATTATTACTATTGTTTTTGATAATATAAGTTGCATTTACAGGGTAAGGTACCCTTAACAGGAGGGGCCACAAGGGTCAAAGTTCAAATCAAAAATAAAAACTAGTAACAACATAGTATCCTAATTTGAGATAGTAGAATAACAAAAAAGACAACCCACCTAATAGCAAACCACACAACCCCCATCACCTAGTTATTCCTCCACCTCCATGAGGAGTTTAACTGCTTGTTGACTCACCATAGGCCTCTCTTGTCTAATTCCTCCTCTTTCAACACTACCGACTATGTAACAACAGAGTGGTGGATGATCTTAATTGTGAACTAGGTAGCCTTATGAACTTTCTTTCCAACTTAGCAACATGAACAACCATGTTCTTGGGGTCTTCATCTTTGGCTGCTTC
>VDFB02109042.1:64553949-64587163 GCA_007258455.2 Sequoia sempervirens | reverse complement strand
AACAACTCCCTACACTAATCTTGAGAGGAGAATAATGCAAAACTTTTACAGATCTTTAACAGTTATAGAAACTTAAACAGAAATAGACATAAATATCATGCATACCACAACACAGTGATTTACGTGGGGAAAACCCTTTCGGGAGAAAAACCCCACACTCCAAAAGTCACTCAATATATTATTTAGAAATCACAAAGATTACAATATACTTAAAGAGCAAGATTCTCACAAGAGTATCACCAACCAGAGATCCAAAGGCAACACGACCACTATCAAACTCTTAGAATACATCACAATCCGCACAATTGTAATACAATGCCCTCATAAAATAGGGTTTCCTTCTAGGACAAGTCAAGCTCATAAAATATTGATCGTCAGATATGAGACATAATGATGAACGGTCCAAATTTACAATAATAAAATATAAATAAAATTTTCCTTTTGTGGGCATTGCCCTCAAGCTCCCACCAGGGTGTGCTGCCCCCGGACCCCTCGCTATCATGTAGTAGTCGCCCCTTTTTTGAAACAAATTTTAGCCACTTAAGGTGGATGCCAACAAGCATTACCAAGATTATTAGGATCTTGCCATGCAATTTGGACATCAATGGACTTTTGAATTATGTTTCTTTTTTCCTCCCACTACTTTAGAACCAATATTTCCCACAAGCATTCTGAGTTTCAACATACTCAAGAAACCCATAGTAAAAATCATAGGTTACACTACCTAGTGCATAATTTTCAAATGATGAAAATTTTCCACCATACTAACACAAGTATGGAATTTTACAAGTTCTACCTAATTCGGGTCTACCAAGCAATGTGCATTTCAAAAAATGGCCAAGAAATTTCTTAAGACACCCATTTGGAAAAATCCATGAAATCTTGCTTGTGTCTAATGCATTTTCTTTGCAAGGCCACTAAAATCTAGGAGATGAAATATCAACTTTAATTCTCACAAATTACCCAATAGAAAAAGAATTGGCCATATAGCTCAAAATAATTTCTCGTCCAAAGTGTCTCAAGACCTAGAAAAGCCACTTCAACTTTCATATCATAGCTTATGAAGTGTACAATGTACCAATAGAGATTATTTTTCTCATAAAAATCATCCATCAATTGTTACTACTTTTTTCTAATTTAATTCTCAAAACCACCATCTTAATTGATCAAGCATCTTCAATCTTATTTAGAAGTGTCAACTTCATAGTTTCTCCAACCACATTTATTGTGACAATTCTACACCACCCCTATTTGCTTACTCTAAAAAGTGATAAGCTCCCAATGTCAAGGCCATTCCAAGACCCAAGCCTTAATCCTCAAGGGTTCATTCATGATAACCCTACCTACGTATCCCTTTTGAGAAATAGAGGCTTCATACTTCATAAACCAAAGATAGAGAGAACTCGTCCTCTCCTCTATATGAGATCTCTAATCTCACTTTTAAATCACAACTATTCATTAAGCTTTTACTTTCAATTGAGTCTACTTAAAATAGAATGATATCAAACACATTCCAAACAAATGTTGGTTCCATGCCAACAATAGTGTACAAACACACATAAAACCACATAGGGACTCAAACAATGATTGGTTCAAAAATACATCATTTATACACAACGTGGCTAGCTCTCGCTTGTAGCACACACATATAGGTAATTAGATCTTATACGCCTCAAAGGTACACATGGGGGTTAGCTTAAGCATACATCACATTTATGCAAGGTGAATAACCACATCATTCATTCATATGGCAATTAGTTCAGACATATATCACATATATATAAGGTGATTAATTCCCACTTACATCACATATACAATGCAATAATTGGTGCATACATTACATATACATAGTGTGACTAGCTCAAGCACCTAATGCATATACATAATGTTAATAACTTAACAACCTCACAAATACACATAGAGGTCAACTAACAAAGGGAAGTGGTTGCAACCTTATTGCAAGCATCTTCCCTTTCTCTTGGTTCACTAACACATAAGCATGTAAGTACATCCCATCCAGAAAGGATTGTCGATACATCTCAAACTGCACTATGGGTCCTATCATTTTTCCTAATCTACTGCTACCTATGATGACAAGCAAATATCTCATACTACTTGTTTTTGTCAATGACAAGGGCATAAGTACATAATTTAACATGCACAATACTTAAGGCCATTTTTATACAAGTACACAATAATTGACTCATATATATAGTGACCAACTAGCAATATGAAGCGGATGCAAAACTACTACATGCATCTTCTCATTACTTGGTTCACTAAAATTTACCCTTTAAATGCATCCCATCCAAAAAACGGAATGTTGGTTGATTCTATGCTACACTTTGGATCCATCCTTTTCCCCAATTCTTTACACCAACTATGATGATAGGCAATCATCCCATACTATTTTCAATCATCACTAGTAGTGATTTTTTAATGGCGAATAGTTGAAATTGGGGATTCAATATTTGGATAATAGTACAAGTTGTAAGGCAACCTAAATTGCCATATTTTTACAAAAAAAAAATTTAGTCCTTGTTAAATTGCCAAAACATTTATTACTTTTAAACTCAAAAACTTGCCACGATATTTGATACCTAATTAGATTAGATACGCCTAAATTTTATAAGTTATAGTAGAAAAATGAAATTAATTTGTCAATAATATTATAGAATTATTGGGTACTTTAGGGTCATACCACAAATTTTCAATCAACACCATTGATTTTATTTATAATAGAATGGTTGGCATTGTATGAACTATGGGTTAAAATATACCCACAGAGATCCAATGCCCATTGAACTCGAAATTGTATTTGGGTCGTTGAAGATTTATAATCTAACGATTGGGGTTAAATTATGTGGGCCAAAATGTACTCGCAAAGCTCCAATGCCCATGGGGTCTGAAATAGAACCCAAACCATTAGGCTATAAATAAAATCAATAGCGGTGAAAAATAATTTAGGGCTGATTTAAAATATTAAGGAATTATAGACATGAACACTACACCTTAAACTAGTCAATCACTACCACCCTCATGCATTTACTTTTACACAAGAATTTATTTATTTTTAAAGGTAGGATTTGCTATGATAATCAATGCATTTTCCTATTTTTCATCAAGATTTGCTAAGACTTTTTTACAAATATCTAATAATTTAAAAATTTTCCAATAATTTTTTTTTTAAAGGAAAGATTTGCCAATATAAATTAATATTTTTTTCTAAAAAAATGAAAGATACACCAATATTTTATATATTTTTCAAGGGAGAGTTTCTTAAAGTTGTCACTGATCACTAGATAAGGAGTAAGAGTAATAACACACATCACATAAGGTCATTAATAAGATCTTCACAACCCACTGAACCTTTTGAATTAATGTATCTTGACATCTATTACCTCCATGCCATTGGAAAAATTTAGTTAACCCATTATGAGGTAGCTCCTAGCATCTATCACCTACATGATAATGGTGAAATCTGGCTAAACCCTAACACACCATGTGTAACTCCTAGCATTTGTCACCTCCATGCTACTACTGGCAGTTGGCTAAAACCTAACATACCATGTTGTGTAGCTCCTAGCATTTGTCAACTCCATGCAGCTCCTAGCATTTGTCAACTCCATGCTACTACTGGCAGTTGGCTAAAACCTAACATACCATGTGCAGTTGGCTAAACCCTAAGTTTAGGGACACCCAAACCTTGGAGCATTCCCAAACCCCTTCCTTATGGACTTGGTTCATAGGGGCATCCTTCGCCCAAGGATTGCCTACATACCCACTTCCAAACAAGATTGAAGTATCATAATTCTCTTAGGATTTCAACTATCAAGACAAGAATTTATACTTTCCCAAGTTAACATAACCTATGCAAATCCTAGACACAGCCACTTTGTCACGTACATCAATGAGGTATAACTCTCAAGGATTCCTAGCCTTGATAGAAAGTTTTCCTAATGAAGAAAGGTCATGCAAATAAAATAGAACACAATATATATAGTTATACTCTATTGAATTAATTCAATATTTTAATATGACACAATGCTATGAATAAGGTTCTTGTACTACCTCTACATACCATGAATGGTCCCAACTATCAACCATCTTTAGTTACTAAGCACTAAAATATCACACACCTTAGACAATAGCATCTTACAAGAATAAATTATCAAAGTCAAATCTATATACATAAATTATGCATAACATCAAAGTCAATATAAAATAAATCTTGTCATATCAAACCATAGGATGACAAGTACAAAAACATCTCCAAAATACTACAAAAAAATAATCCAAAATTTGAAAGACATACAACAATAATTACGGACTTGCTTAAAGCATGAGTTATACTTGAGTCATACATAGATAGTTGGTATCACTATATCCATTAGAGCATCATATGAATATATATACACTCAATAATATTAGTAAAAATAATATCCTTAACATTTTGATTTTATTTACCCTATTGTGCAACCCCATGTTCTTATGATAGTTTGGTTTATAGACTAGGTACTATTTACACACTAAAAGTTAGCCTTAACGATCAACAATAAATGATTTCATATAACAAACAATATGTATGCTATTCAATTCTTACATTATGGTCATTAAGATCTTACCATAGGCTGTTAGATTCCACCTTGCATACTCATAAATTTGCGTAACTCCAAAAGTAGATCTCAAGTTCAACCTTGGTATCACTATCAATCGCAATCTTAGAGAATTTTTTCAATAGGATCATTATAGCAAAGTCAATGACAAGGTTGTCTCCTTTAGACCATTTTTAGTTCTAAGCTATAAGTATTATAATTCTAGTCATTTAATAGATACCAAAGTGTAACATATGGGTTATGCCATCCTACAAGGCCCAAAACAAGAAAGTAGATTTAGTCGATAATATTTTACACCTAGTAGGTAACCCAAGAATAACTAAAGGGGTTCAATTATTTGTGGATTATGCTCTCTTGTGCACAAAATATTATTCAATTTTCCTCACAATTAAAGTATTTTCGAACTCTAGGTCAACTCTTCTCCCATTCACCAACTATTTCAATATTGATGAAGTTACAATCTTTTCTCCTTGTAAAATTCAACATAAAATGAGTACAAGATTGACCTCATTGAGTGATCTAATTCTTTGTTTCTTATTAGAAGTCATTATTTTTCCTACTCAAAAACTTTATATTTTCTAAAGTAGAGATGAAAGATTTGCAACAACAAAATTTTGAAACTATTTATCATGAATATGATTGGTTACAAATTATAGATGTTATGGACAAATTCATAAAAATGAAAAACTTTTTAAGTATTTTTTGGACATTATTAACAATTGTTTGCAATATTTGAAAAGTTTCATAAATAGAATAATTTTTCTATATAGATATATAAATTTTATATTTATATACATAATTTTTAATTTTTTCTCAACTATAATAAATATTATATTTTTTAATAATTTTATATTACTATTAAATATATTATAAAAATTTTATATTTTTATATTTAAAAAATTTATTTATTTTAAGATTATAGTATTATCATTTTTAGAGAAACATCGTATTATAAATAAAAAATATTTTTCTCAACTATAATAAATATTATATTTTTTAATAATTTTATATTACTATTAAATATATTATAAAAATTTTATATTTTTATATTTAAAAAATTTATTTATTTTAAATAGTTTTTTTATTTTTTATTTATAATACGATGTTTCTCTAAAAATGATAATACTATAATCTTAAAATAATAACAATTAATAAATTAGATTCAAGATTAAATTTGTTATTGAAATTGTAGGTACATGACATTATCACTAAATAAGCAAATAACACTAAAACCTAGAACTTCATGGTCGAGAAACCATTTATTTCATCTTCCAAGAAAAATAAAGAAGTGGGAGCTCAAAGCGTAAGGTTAACATACTAGCATTTTCAACGAAGGCCTGGTTGTGGTTGGCTCCCACCTTGAATTTGGTGTTGACAATTTTGCTGAAGAGTTTACAGACCTCCACGAGCTGCTCCTAAGTGCATTCCCATGATAGATTTCTGAGATGCAAAACCTTCGACGGAGGCTGCTTATAACAAAACCGGCATTGCCCTACTGAAGAAGCCATTCAATTTATTTTAGAGATGTTCACTTCTAATGCATAAAACTGTGCAGACGATTCGCAGAGAGATTCTCCACAGCTTCTCAACGCACCTGCACACCCCCTCTCACGGAATTCCTCTATCCTTTCTGCTTCTGCCGTGCCCATACCCTCTGACAGGGCACCCTTACTCGCGCCATTTTCACATGCCTTGACGGGTGTCCATAACCTTTACAAGAGCTCTCATTGCGGCACAGGCAGCGAGGATGCCGGCGAAGGATGTGGAGTCTGGCTTTACACTTCCTATCGCTTTTTGCCTAAAAGCTTCCAAGTCTTTTCAACAAATCCGTTTTGTGCATAACCTGCAACTATGGCAGTCCGCGAGACCACATTTCTTGAGGCGTTGCTTTCAAAATCCTGAAAGCTTCTTCCAAAAACCGCCATACTGCGCATATCCTGCAATCATGGCATTCCATGAGACCTCGTTTCTTTAAAGGACTTCATACCCCCCATAATTCTCGTGCCTCCGTGCTTCCATACTGACTCCTGGCCCCGTCCCTTCCTTCTGCTCTCCTCTCTGCGTGCCATCTGAAAACAGGTCAGGGGTCTCCATTAAAGCTATTAAATCTGCCTCAATGCGCGCCCTTCCCTCGTCCCTTCTTGCGGGCGACTAATGCGAAGAGGGGGATTAAATTCCTCCATTGTAGTTTCGAGTACCCGCCTCCCTCTCCGTCCCGTCCTTTCTAAAAACATTTAGGTAATTGCTTTTAGTTGTCCTTCCCACGCAGTCGTCCACCGTGGAAATGACTGACGTGAGGGATGTGACACTTCCCGGAACGTGAACCCTGCAAATTTGACCTCTGCAGCCGAACCCAATCTCCAACGCCAAAGCCTAAAGAAACTCTCTCTAAATTGGAGGATTGTATATTCTAGGGGTCATGCAAGCCATGTACTTTCACGAGCATATATATATATATATATATATCATTACCATTCCAACTATCGTCCCTTCCAGAATGCTCATGCCAAATTTTATCAAACTTACAAAGCTTTCTTGACCGCACGTAATCCCTATCCTTCAAAAATTACCAGTTGCAGTTCTGCACATCATTTCCTTTTCCCTCTATCTTGTCTGTACCACAAATCCATCCACTGTTTCCAGAAGTTGCAATTGGGCTGTTCAAATTAATAAAAATTCATGTAAAGATGCATCAGATACAAAATTTATCTGTTAATTGCATCAGAGGAATCTATGTGACAATGATGCAAAAAGCTGGAAGAACAGATGCATTCATAAAGCTATCAAACATTCTGATAATATCCTAATATTCTAATTACAAAAATTGATCATCCAGATATGGTAAGATGTTCTTAATATTGAATGGCACACAAAGTTAGAAGTTAAATTCTAGTTACATCAACACAAATAAAAACCAGCTTGATTAAAATAGTGAGTGTCACTCTGATCAAATATCAAGTATGGCATCAAATAATCAATTAAACAAGACTGCATCCTCACTGTAGACAAAAGGAGAGCAACTTCAATGCATGCATAGTCGATTAAATAACTTGAGCTTTACTTTGAATACAATATAGAAAAAAACAATGTGCAAATAAGAGCTTCAATTGCTGCAATTCAGATTACCTAGAGAAAGCATAAGCGTCTGCCATATATATTCACCATCTGTAACAGAGTTATTAAAACGATGAAAAGGTTACTGTTAGGAGCTTCTTATATAGGTAATTCTTACAATGCCAAGAGACGGGAGAGTGGAGCCATTCAATTATTATAACTAAATTTGCCTCTTCATGAGACCTACTCGACTACCCGTCACTACATATGTGGCCATTCTAAAGGAAATATTGGGACCGATACAAAATAAATAGTTAATTAGTATTATTTAATATTTTTTTAGGAATTTGATTAATCATTAATTATTGAAAACAGATTTGATAATTGTGTTAGAAACATATCTAAGTCTCTTAGGATGAATGTGTTCTCCATATAATCAAGATTGCCATCTTTGTTCTAATGATTGGTTTTCTTAGTAATTTTAGATTTGTTGAAAAAATGCTACATGAGGTTATTCTCATTAGCAACAATTTATTAAATAATGTCAAATGATCATATTGAGAAGTTATAATTTTTAAAATTGTTGTATTCAATTTTTTTAAGTTTATAAAGGCATATTATGATGCAATGGTTCGTCTAAGTTGTATCATTTTTTATGTTTAATCATTAACAAAAAATAAATTTCTTATTTATTAATAATTACTTATTATTCTCAAATTTAGCGCGCTCAATTCAAAAGATAACCCCTACGAAATTTGTTTGTTTTGTAGCCTATGTACTCTAAGTACATAAAACGAGGCAAATTACATTGGTCCTCGTGTGTGGTCACGCATCCTCAAAAAGTCATTCTGAGCATTAATCTTTGTTAGTTCGTCGAAATTTGCATTTTAAACCAAGTTGTGGAGATTTAATTTTAACAGTTAGAAAAAATTTTGTATATGTAGGAGCTCTGTTTTTCACCTCTCTTACATATTTCATGCCTTAGTCATTTTTTGGCACATGTAGGAACTATGTTTTTAGCACTTCTACATCTCAAAACACAAGTTTGTTTTTCATCGCTCTTACATATTCCATTCCTTAGTCATTTGCTGGCACATGTAGAAGTTATGTTTTTCACCACTCTTACATATTTCATGCCTTAGTCATTTTCTAGCACATGTAGGAGCTCTTTTTTGTAGTGCTTTTACATCTCAAAACACAAGTCACATGTAGGATCTTTGTTTTTCACTGCTCTTACATATTTCATGCCTTAGTCATTTTTTGGCACATGTAGGAGCTCTATTTTTTAGTGCTTTTAGGCACATGTAGGAGCTCTATTTTTTAGTGCTTTTAGATCTCAAACCACAAGTCACATGTAGAAGCTCTATTTTTCACTGCTCTTACATATTTCATGTAGAAGTTTTATTTTTCACTACTTTTACATATTTCACATGCAGAAGCTTTGTTTTTTATCACTCTTACATATTTCATGCAAAAGCTCTGTTTTTCACCACTCTTACATATTTCACATGCAAAAGCTTTGTTTTTCACCACTCTTACATATTTCATGTAGAAGCTCCGTTTTTCACCACTTTTACATATTTCACATGCAAAAGCTCTATTTTTCACCACTCTTACATATTTCATGCAGAAGCTTTGTTTTTCACCGCTTTTACATATTTCACATGCAGAAGCTCTATTTTTCACCGCTTTTACATATTTCACATACAGAAGTGTTATTTTTCACCGCTCTTACATATTTCATATTTCATTCAAAAGCTCCATTTTTCACCGCTTTTACATGAAACTACCCAAGTCTTTAATATGTTGAAGCGCTAATTTTTAGCACCAAGAAGAATTTGAAGATGAAGTTTTCTCAATAGCTTCAATAAATAAAATGACGGATTTCCAACTTATTTTAGATTTGAAAGGCATTGAAAAGTCTTCAATCTCATTAGAGGAGTTAATCTCAAGAATCCTCGTCATCTTCAAAGTACACTTCAATGCCAAACAATGATGAAGTGCACGTCATCATGAAGTTTTCATGGAGAAAGATGTTGAAAAGAAGGCCAAATTTTTCCTTAGATTAGATTTCTCAATGTTAAATAGTTTTATGCTTTCATTTACACATTTTGTAAATAGTTTTCGACATCTTATATGTCATCTCAACAAATGTAATTACATTTAAAATCATAGATGTTTTCCTATAATGGTGGACAACATTTTTTAATAAGTCTTTTAGGTAGGTGAAATTTTCCTAAATTTGCTCACCTAATTTTCCTAGATTTACTCATCTGATTTTCCTAAATTTGCTCTCCTCTCCCATCTATAAATAAGAGAGGACTCTTTTGTAATTGTTATCTTTTATCTTTTGCAACGAAGTGTTGCCCATTTTGAGAAGTAAATACATGAAACTCTATGTTCATCTTTGTATATCTATTTTGATCAATAAAGAAGAAAGTTGCATACCAGAGGGTGATCCCACAATACTAGTTTACAATTTTTGGCCAAATGAGACACTGAAATATTTTTTTCTAACTAAATCCTCACTTTCAGGCACCTATAGCAGCTAAACCATGAGAAATTTGAAGATGGTGCAAACTAGTGATTTGTGACATTTTGTCTGTAGATTCTAAATATTTTTTTTTTTAAAAAATTGGAATTAGATTGCACTTCTTTTTCTATCTCATTCGAAAATTAATTTTTTTCAGTAAACAACATTTTTAAGGAGTGACGCTCACCGTATAACACAATTTTTTTTCATGAAGGATAAAATTTTATTTTTCTCGAATTTAAATTTGTAACTACGATATCTAGTGCCTCCAATTGGTTTCATAGTGTTTTATTGAATGTTTTTTTATTAATCAAGTTTAGAAGTCAAACCAATTATAATTCACACATAGGCAGACCGTATAACGCATAAATTTTTTTGTATGTATCGAAATTCAAATTTTTTTCTTGGATCAAGGACTTCAATATCTAGTGCATTCATATTTTTCAAAAAAAAATTGATAATCTGCTATTTTTCCACATGTGCAGAACAAAGAGCTTGATTTTCAATGAAAAAACTACATTCACAAGAAATAAAAAATAAATATAATAATCAGATTAAATTTATTTTAAATTATACTTTTTGGGAAGCTTATAATAAGAACTACATATTAAAAAAAAAAATGAATTCATTTGATCCCCCAAAAGATAAATCAAAAGTGGTTTTTTATTAGCATTTTGTTGGGTGTAAAGGAGACTCTATTATAGGTATGGTTTAAAACTAGTAGGGTTCTATCCAAGGGGGCTTGATCAAACCCCCTTCAATTGGAATCCTTTAAATGGAACTTTTCAAGACTTAAATAATTATGTTTTCTAAAAATATGTGATTTCAACAAAAATCATGATCTCCGAGAAAGTGTAAACCAGTATTGTGGGATCACCTCAGACTTTGTGTTGGATCAATTATCTTTTGGATTTGATTGAGATTGGCAGCGATTAGTGAGTGAGATTTAAGGGTTTTGAATAAATCTATGTAAACTTTGTGTTGCACTCTTTATTTGGATTTGTGATACTGTTTGGATAACTATTGGTGGATTATCTACAAGACTTTGTGCTTGTAATTGTTCATGTTGTTCATGGAATTGTTGTATCTAGAAGACTTTATGCTTCTAATACGACACTCGTTACATATCTTAAGGATCCATCGATGAATAGCTATGGAACAACTTTATGTCTTCGTGAGCTTTTCTTTCTTATTTTATTGTTTATTATTATCATGTTGGTATCTCTAAGCTTTTCTTTGACAAGATAGAGATATTAGAATTGCTACTTTGTTTTTAGTTTAAAGTTGTATCGAATCAGAACTACCAACTGTGAAGCATTGTAAAACATATTCTCTGAAAAAAGAGAGAAGTATGAATGTGACACACCCCCATCTCGTAATTGTAGTGTACATTTGTGTGAATACTTAATTAGTTTTACTTAGTTTCAGTAAGCAATAAGAAGGGTGCCTCCCCTTTTGAAGAGGAGAGATTACATCTCACATAGTTGTAGTTGAAATCAAGGATATGTAATTTGTTAAAAAGGGATTACATAATTTTCACCCAACAGTTTTTTGGCGATTCCACTAGGGACACGATATGTATTCGAAAGCCTCATGTTTTCGTTTGAAATATACCTATGTCCTTTTTCATTGTAATTTATTTTCTTGTAATTTTTTCAAGCTTTCATCAAGGACATGTAAATGGTTGCTCAAGGTCCTTGGGGAAATGCTTTTGGTCCATTGAGTCTAGCTCTTCCCCTACATGCTCTTCCTGAAGGCTCATGAAAGAACTTTCCCAAGTTCTTTGGTGATAGACAACAACATCGTGACGAGCACGTTGCTTCTTTCTACATCATTTATGGATTTCATGGTGTTGAACATGAAGATGTATCTATAAAGTTGTTTGTGGAGACTCTCCAAGGTGTCGTTACAAATTGGTTTTATCATCTAGCACCATGTACCATCACAAATTGGGCAACTCTCATAGCCAAGTTTGAAGAAAGGTTCAAACCTCTTGAAGATGCTCATGCTAAATGTTGGCTCAGCTCACCCAGTTGAAGAAGGAATCTCACATGCCTATGTGTGAGTTCATTGCTCACTTCAACAAGTTGACACGAAGAATTCCAACTATTGTTCAACCTACAACTGAGAGTTTGAAATGTTTCTTTGTAAATTCTCAAATGCCCGAGGTTAGTTTCCTATTGAGAAGAGCAACCCCAACTACTTTTGCAGTTGTGCAGACCTTGGTGACAAAAATTGAAGATGATCTCATTCTTGCGAGGAAAATAAAAATTGAATCAAATGAATCTGAAGAAAGCCCTTCTTTGGAGTTATTTTCTTCCATCACAAGGACTGACCCTATGGTGCAGAGGTTGGAAAATGAGCTAATTGTCCTAAAAAATTAGCTAGCTCAAGGCATGTTTTATGTGACTCGCAAGGATGTACCAAGGAGGTCCCTTTCAAATGTTGCTCATAATTTTGTTGTTGAGAATCAACACAAGTTATCCTCACCTCTGAAGAGGCTTTCTCTTGAGGCACCATTAGTAAAAGCAGTAGCAAAGCATCCTGACTCCAATCCAAGTGATCTCAATATTCTCTTCCAAGAAAAGGAAGCAGACATAGCTAGCGACTCCCAATTTTGGTTTATGTAGTCTTAGAAAGCCATTGATGAAAAGCAGGAGGATGAAAGTCATTTTTGTTGAACTTCAAGTGAATGAAGACAATCTTGTCTTGAGATCTAAAAAGATGGACATGTCAAGTTGAAAAGAATGCATCTGTGTTTTGAGGTCATGAACTTGAACACGTGTTGCATAAAAGAATTTCCCAAATGCATGATGAGGACCTTCTTATAAATAATTCAAATTTTCCCAAGTCTAAAGATGGTGAACATCATATTGAGGTATGCAGTGTAATCATATCTTCATTTGAATCACATGAAGGAGATCATTCTGATCAACATGAGGTTGTCATGGTTGATGAATTAGTTGTTCAAATGGCAATTGGTAAGAAGCATTCAATCTTTGAAAATTGAGGGAATGTCCCATAAGACATCTTGCTTGGTTGGAGTCCAATGGGAAGACAGAGGTTCCACTTGCACTTGAGCGTGAAGATAAACTTGAAGATGCAACTATAGATGTATTTGTAGATGTGTAGGAGCAGTCTAAATTCAATTATTCATTTTGAAGCAGCAGTATATATGGTATATTTTTAGAGGTAGCTAAACCTGTTCATCTCTTTCAAGAAGCAATTCCTCAACTTCATCTACATGTAGCTGCTAATGATCATAGAAGGCATTGCAAGCTGTTGAAGAAAGGCAGCTATTTTGTTGAACCTGTGAACAGTTTCATTTGAGAAGGTTTCATTGATGTCTAGTTTTAATTAGGTAGCTTTTTACCTTTTCAATAAGTGCATTTGCATAAGTTTGCGTCTTGTTTTTGTAGATTTGTTTTGTGTCAGTCGTGCTCGACTCTAATACCCAGTGGATGGATAAAGGCACTTGAAGTCTGGATTTTTTATCCCTTCAATCGTTTCTAAGAATGACTGAAGGAAGCTCCCCAGCTGGAGCCAACTGTTATCCTCAAATTCAGTGAGCTCAATTTAAGGGATAACCCCCATGAAACTTATCTATTTTTTTGCCCACATACTCTAAGCACGTAAAATGAGGAAAATTACATTGGTCCTCGTGTGTGGTCACCCATCCTCAAAAATTCATTTTGAGCATTAACCTTTGTTAATTTGTCGAAATTCACATTTTAAACCAACTTGTGAAAATTCAGTTTTGGGAGTTAGAAAATTTTTTGCACATGTAGGAGCTCTGTTTTTCACCTCTCTTACATATTTCATGCCTTATTCATTTTCTAGCACATGTAGGAGCTTTATTCTTTAGCTCTTCTACATCTCAAAACACAAGTCACATGTAGAAGCTCTATTTTTCACCGCTCTTATGTATTTCATTCCTTAGTCATTTTTTGGCACATGTAGGAGCTCTATTTTTTAGTGCTTCTATATCTCAAAACACAAGTCACATGTAGGAGCTCTATTTTTCACCTCTCTTACATATTTCATGCCTTAGTCATTTTTTGGCACATGTAAGAGCTCTGTTTTTTAGTGCTTTTACATCTCAAACCACAAGTCACATGTAGAAGCTCTATTTTTCACCGCTCTTACATATTTCATGCAAAAGCTCTGTTTTTCACCGCTTTTACATATTTCACATGTAGAAGCTCTATTTTTCACCACTCTTATATATTTCATGCAGAAGCTTCGTTTTTCATCGCTTTTACATATTTTACATGTTGAAGCTTTGTTTCTTACCACTCTTACATATTTCATGCAGAAGCTCCATTTTTCACCACTTTTACATATTTCACATGCAGAAGCTCTGTTTTTCACCACTCTTACATATTTCATGCAAAAGATCCATTTTCACCGCTTTTACATATTTCACATGCAGAAGCTTTGTTTTTCACCGCTCTTACATATTTCATGCAGAAGCTTCATTTTTCACTGCTTTTACATGAAACTACCCAAGTCCTTTAATATGTTGAAGTGTTGATTTTTAGCGCCGAGAAGAATTTGAAGACAAAGCTTTCTCAATAGATTCAATGAACAAAATGATGGATTTCTAGCTTATTTTAGATTTGAAAGGCATCAAAAAGTCTTCAATCTCATAAGAGGAGTTAATCCCAAGAATCCCTGTCATCTCCAAAGTACACTCCAAAGCTAGAAAATGATGAAGTGCGCGCCATCATGAAGTTTTCATGAAGAAAGATGTTGAAGAAGGCCAAAATTTTCCTTCGATTACATTTCCCAATGTTAGACAGTTTTATGCTTTCATTTACGCATTTTGTAAATAGTTTTCAACATCTTATATGTCATTTCAGCAAATGTAATTACATGTAAAATCAAAGATGTTTTCCTATAATGATGGACAACATTTTGAATAAGTCTTTTAGGTAGGTGATATTTTCCTAAATTTGCTCACCTAATTTTCCTAGATTTACTCATTTGATTTTCCTAAATTTTCTCTCCTCTCCCATCTATAAATAAGAGGACTATTTTGTAATCATTATCTTTTATCTTTTGCAACGAAGTGCTGCCCATTTAAGAAGCAAATACATGAAACTTTGTGTTCATCTTTGTGTATCTATTTTGATCAATAAAGAAGAAAGTTGCATACTAGACTTTGTGTTGGATCGATTATCTTTTAAATTTGATTGATATTGGTAGCGATTAGTGAGTGAGATCTAAGGACTTCAAATAAATCTGTGTAAACTTTGTGTTGCACTCTTTATTTGGATTTGTGATACTGTTTGGATAACTATTGGTGGATTATCTACAAGACTTTGTGCTTGTAATTGTTCATGTTGTTCGTGGATTTGTTGTATCTAGAAGACTTTGTGCTTCTAATACAACACTCATTACATATCTCAAGGATGCATCGGTGAAAAGCTACGGAACGACTTTGTGCCTTCATGAGCTTTTCTTTCTTATTTTATTGTTTATTATTATCATGTTGGTATCTCTAAGCTTTGCCTTGAAAAGATAGAGATATTGGAATTAATACTTTGTTTTTCGTTTAAAGATGTATCGAATTATAACTACCAATCGTGAAGCATTGTAAAACATATTCTATGAAAAAAGAGAGAAGTATGAATGTGACACACCCCCATCTCGTAATTGTAGTGTACATCTGTGTGAATACTTAATTAGTTTTACTTAGTTTCAGTAAGCAATAAGAAGGGCGCCTCCCCTTTCTAAGAGGAGAGATTACATCTCACACAGTTGTGGTTGAAATCAAGGTTGTGTAATATGTTAAAAAGGGATTACATAATTTTCACCCAACACTACTATCATGAAAATTTAATAGACAAAAATAAACTCTTTTCTCAATGCTTCTATATCTAGATTTCTAGTCAAACATTGTTGTAATTGAAGATCAAAAAATGATTTTTAACTTAGTGACAAGCTTATGACTTTTCTTATTGATTGTTATAAGATAAAAATAAACATATTTTTGGACATGTGTCAATAATTTACACAAAATATTTTCAAGTATGACAAGAAATAAAAACTAATAAAAATTAATTCATTAATTAATATTTTAACTCATTAAATGAAATCTCATAATAGATTCATCTAGCAATCGTTGAAACATTTGAAGAACCCATAAGACTAATGATCTAAAAAACAATTTATTAATTGATATTTTAATTCATCAATTGAAAACTTGAATAGATTTATCTAACAACTCTTAAAACATTAAAGAGCCCATAATCTCAAAGTCAATTTATTAATTGATATTTTAATTCATTACTTGAAGTTTTAGATAGATTCATCTAGCAATTGTTGAAACATTTGAAGAGACCATAAGATTAATGATCTAATAACCATTGAAAATAATTTAAAAAAACATATTGTAAAAAAAACCAATGATGTGTTGAAAGTCATCATTTATTGATGCCAAGATAAATATATTCCTTGTGAAATAAGAATGTACCAAGATTTCATCTCTAGATTTCAAACATTTTGAATAATCATCCAATTCATATAGATAGTCAAAGCTTTCACTCTTGAGACCAATAAAAGATCATCAACTTCAAACCTTTCAATTAATTGATAATATTTAAAATGGAACATTTATCTTCTCAGTACATTATCTACCTATATTATTATCATTTTTGTCATAATTTTCATTGCTTTTACAACACTGATAGAAAATCCAATATTCCAAATATATTAGATTGTATAATGTGTAGAAACAAAATTGCTTTTAGCATATAAGTATAAATAAGTGGATATAATATCCCTCATGATATTATCATCCTTTTCCTTGATGGAATTTGACATGCTATTACTTCTCCAAAAGATGTAAATGTCAAGGCGTCTTTCCCTATTTTATTCATTTTGCATTAGCCTGAAGTTCTTTGCTTTTACTCACGAAATTTTCCTATTTATTATTACATTACTTCATTCTTTCTACTAACCAAATCCCATTAGCAAGGAACAATGTAAATAGGTTGATTTTCTTTTAGACTAACTCATTCTTGATAGGAAGAACAAAATAAATAAGTTAATTTTCTCTTAGACTGATAAGTTGTCGCTTTATATTATATAACCAATACTCAAGTTGTAGATACAAGCATGGACAAGAGTGAGATAAAAGACATTGGGGAAGTCGTAGATCTCTACCTCGTACCAAGGTTTTTTTCCCTAAAAATCATTTTACTTTGGACGATTGAAAATTGAGAGTAAGTTTGTTGTTTCCTAAAGTTAAGTAAAACACTCCCAATGTATAGACAACCTTATATTAATCTAAAACTCCTCAAAAAATGTTTAATTTTTGATAGTAAACTTAAGTTCACTGCTATCCATAAATAGTTTTCTCCCCAAAGTGTGTCAAATATAGTACAAAAGGCCATCTAGCAAGCAAGACAATGCGATCAACTAGTATCAAAGAGTCAACAGAAAAGAAAGTTTCCTAACAAGAAGTCAACTCAGTTGTACCGAGTGTATGAAGAATAATGAAGTCCAACATGAGGTGACTGATCAATTGGCTATTAATCCAGAGTACATAGATTTTTTGATTAATGAGAAATCAGATCTTGATGGCCATTAAAGCAAAGATCTCTTTCTCTTCAATGGACCTACCAAGGTCATCAAAGCAAGGATCTCTTTCTTTGGTTAATTATGAAGGACATCAGAGTGAGTGTCTCTTCATCTGATGTACATATGAAGCTCAGAAACCACAATGGATGATAAGTTAGATGGCATTGGATTATGGAACAAGGTTATTGATTTTGTTTTGTTAATCACGATTCATAAGTTTTGATGAGCAATGTATAATTATGAGTAATTGTAACTACCAGTGTGGGAGTTTTGAAAATAAAAATGGGTTGTAGGTTTGTAAACTTCATTCTAGAAGATTTGAAAATAAAAAATGGGTTTTATTTTTTAAAATTGTGTAATATTTATTCTTCAATTTCTGGTGTATCATTTTTTTTATTACGTGAAATGATTATTTATACTGGAATTTTGTGTTACTATTATATTTTAATATCTAAACACAAAATTATTGATTACATGGTAACACAAATTTACATACAAAATAAATTTAGAACATAATATAATGAGGGCAACAATAAATACAACGAAATTGCAACTCTGAATTTTGTAATATTGTATGTACAACTACAAAATGATGAAAAGAACAAGTTACAAATTTTAATCTAACAATTGTCAAATTTCAACTATAGTTGACTCTAGACCACAATGGTTGATATTATCTTGAATAACATGTTTCACTCATTTTTTAGAGCTACCATTATGTCTAACTCATAATGATGACATAATTTTTGTTGACAATTTATAATTAAGAGAGGAGATTTCCTTTACTGTATGGTGCAACTAGAGTTTCAAGGTTGATAATGGTTTCACCAAATACAAAAAATTTCCTTATCTAGGTGCTCAAGAAATTGGTTCTTATTGTGTTTTGTATCCTCCATTTTCTTATAGAAATCATCTTCTAGAATGAAGTGTTTGTTTTTGTCTCAAGTATGGGAAACCTAGGTTTATGAGCTCTTCTATCTTTTCATGTAGCTCATCTAAAGTGCATGTGCACATCAATTTAACACATCCTAAATTTTCACCTAGCTTCTTATAGTTCATAACAATAGATGATGCCTTTATTGAGGTATCCTTCCTATTCTCAATTCATATTGATGCCAAATCTTTGTTATTGATTTTGTAGATCATATTCAAAATTTACATTGATTTGGCATCTCTTGAGATAATCACTTATTTTTGCTACAATAACATCTTCCCTAACATTGTAACATCTTCCCTAACAGTGTAACATTGTCAACAAATCAAAGGGCTTTATTTGGAGATGGCGAGCTCGGGTGGGAAAAAATCCAACGCAGGGCGTTCAAAAATTTCCAGAGGAGATGGTATCTCTATTGCGGCGCGCGATGATGGTGGTTTCCCTTCTATGGCTAGAGTTGTTGACTTCCCACGTGGTGGCGGTAGCATTCCAATGTTGCTGAAGGCAAATGGAAACGATGATAACCCTTCTGCGGCAGAACATGTTGGATACGTTGGTGCCAATGTTGAATGCAAGGGCATTGGTGGTGACGTTGTCCAAGGAGGTGAAAAATCGAATGCTATGAAGAAATGTGAACATTCTAAGCGCAAAAGCCCTCCTGCAAGGGCTTCTTTGAGGGCTTCAAGGTTTCAATTAGGGAGTTTGTCGAATAGAGGGTTTATTCCTATTGTAAATACCATATCTATTGATCTGAAAATTGAGATGATAGAGGAAATTGATGAGATTGTTTCAGAGCTCTCCGCTCATGGGGTGATTTGTTAGTTTAGGGGTTTTTGGCCTAGTCTCCCTTACTGCACTCCTAGATTTCCAACAAATGGGAGACGCTAATTTCTGGTAAAGTTTATATTTTCCCCATGGCTAAGGGGTTTTTTGTTGCTAAGTTTGACAATGCTCAGGATAGAAACAAAATTTTATGTGACAATTTTTTTAGCTAGGAGGACAAATTTCTACTGATGATTAAGCCCTGGCATTCTGATTTCAATCCTGCCTCTGAAACTTTCAATAAGATCCTAATTTGGGTTTAGCTGCCAAATCTCCCCCTCCACTTATGGAATGACCCTCTCTTGGAAGAAGTGGGTGATGCCCTTGGTGAATTTTCGTTGCTGGATGATGAATCCTCTAACATTTTTCATTCCACCTTTGCTCGCATATTGGTTGAAATGGATATTTCAAAAGGATTGCCTACTGAGATTTTACTTAAATCTCCTAAGGGTTCTTGGGTTCAATCTTTGGAAAATGAAGGGGTTTCCTTCCGTTGCAAAAGATGTTTTAAAATAGGTCATGTTGTTGCTCAATGCGGATTTGAGAAAAAAACAATGATGGCTACATGGTGGAGAGGTGCCTCTCTACAACATTATATGGTAGAGAAGAAAACTAATCAACATAGGATTTTTTCTGAAGTGGTTGCATCTAAACCACAGGGTCTTGAGGCATCCCCTCCGAATGTCTCAAATGGTGGGGTTGTTGATGCTATACAAAATTATCTTGTTGAAACCCCTAAAGAATGAGAGATTGGGTCTCAGGCTTCCATTTCTGGTGATAGTGCTCCGGCTATCATTTCTAGTGGCTTTTCTGATATGTTTGTGCCTGTACGGAAGAATAATGTTGAAATTACCGAGACAGTGGCTGCAAGCAGTCATCTTCAAGAAAATTGTGTGCTGGTTTGGCATGATAAGGCAACGCAAGTGGAAGAAAGTTGGATTACTATTATGGGCAAGAAAAATTCTCTAGGACTTCTTTCGACATGACTCTTCACTCCCACAAGAGAAGTTCTAAATTTAAATCATGATGGGTCTTGCTTGGGGGCTAGTTTTTTTGGCTGGCTGCAGGCTGTCCTTTTTGCAGCTTTGTTTTGGATTGTAAAGGGTTTTGGGTCCCTTCAAAACCTGATTTTTCCTTAATAAAAAACATTTTAACATTTTCCCTACAAAGCATCCATGAATTCAAGCATACTATAAAAACCATCAATATTCTCAAGTATTTCCTCCTAAATGTTATGGTTTACATTAAACATTGTCTACTTAGCAATTCCATTTACTATGTATTTGGACAACATTATTTCCTTCTTATCTTCTTAAAGCTTCCTCTAACTTTTCTTACAAATTTTTTAACTTAATTTTCTCTACACTATACAATCATTTGTATTCATCCAATATTTGTTGCAAAGTTTCAGACTTCGTTTTCTCAATGCCATACAATTGCCCGTACTCATTTTTTAATTATTTTTTACTATTATAGTTTTTTGTACTATCCTCTCATTTTTCTTTAGTTTCTCTAGTTTGGCTAGATCAAACACCTTAGAGGATTATGTTTGAATCCTCTTCTCCAAATTAGACATTTTTCTTATTGTCACTTTATTCTTTTCTTTCATATTATTTAGGTCTGGCCTTAACTTTTCTATTTTTTTATTCAACTTATTTTTTCTCTATCTTTATCAATAATGTATATACCACATCATTATTCCTTTGAGATACATTTATTGTCATAGCTTTTTACTCCTCCCAATTTCATTGAAAGGTTGGTTATTTCATAGTCACTCTATAGTATTTGATCCTCATGTTTGTTAACTTTGGGCATAGCATATATGTAGTCCATAGCATCTTTCTCTCTATAATATGCAAGTCATACCTTGATTTTTACAATGTTTGAAGAAAATATCTCATTGTCACATGGTCATTTTTTACAAAGGAGTTACAATCATATGTAGTATGGTAATAGTGAGCAACAACTACTTTAGCCAATTACCTAAATTATGTCAAATAGGTTCAATTAACGATTATATTCAAAAATTCCAAAACATATCTTTGGGAGTAGATACAATGATAAAAGAGAACTTGAAGGACTTATTTTTTGGTGGTCTTAATCATCACATCCAAAATGAAGTGTGCATGTTTGGCACTAGTTCTATATCTAATTCTTTTGTCCTAACATGTAAGGTAGAAGAGAATTGTTTAATGTTTAGAAGGCAAGAGTTTAATGGCATAAGAGAGAAGATATTTTTAGCACAACCATTCCCTCAACCCACTAGATTGAATCCTCAAAAAAAAAATTGCAAAAAGATTATGTTAATTGTGATAGTAAATATAGTAGAGAAAATAAATGTGAAGAACAAGAATTGTTTTGCATTGAAGAATCAAGTAAGGAAGATGATAATGAAGAATAAATATTAGATTTGGGAATGAGCTCAATGAAGAATTAGGAGATCCCTAACCAATTATTTTTTTCATGCACTGTTTAGTAGCAGCAACCCACTAACTCTCAAGGTAGTGGGTTACTTGAAGAAAGAGAGAGTAATAGTGTTGATGGACTCAAGAAGTACTCACAACTTCATCAACAAAATTTTAGCTATTATTTTGAATTATTTTATCCATCTAGCCCTAAAATTTCAAGCCATAATTACATATGGGATCACTATTAGTTGTTCAAGGAAATATTGTAGCATTAAATTATCCATGGGAGATACAAACTTGATTGCCTTATATTTGCTATCTTCATTGGTGGGTGATCCCACAATAGTCTATCCCACTTTTTGGCCAAAGTGGGACATTGAAACTGACATTTTAACCAATAATTTCCAATTTATACACCTATAGCAACTAAACCATTAAGGATTTGAAGATGGTGTGAACTAGTGATTTTTGACATTTCATGTATAGAGTTTAAATGTATTTTGTAAAAACAATTATGAAATAATTTGTAATTTTTTTTAGGTAACTTTTAATAACTTTTTTTCTTTTATAGTTAGCAGTATTTTTAAAAGTGACATTACTTCCATACAACATAATTTTTTTTGTAGAAATGATTGAATTATAAATTTTTAACATGGATTCATAACAGTAATATCTAGTGTGTAGATATTTTTCATAATTGTTTTTACATATTTTTTAATAAATCTTTAATGTGAGATTGACTATAATTTAAACATAGGTTACTCCCATACAACAATTTTAACTTCTTTTTTTGTTAAAATAAGGACATAATACTTGGTGCATAGATATTTTTCAAAAAAAAATAATCTATTTTACTATTTTTCCATTTGTATGGAATAGAGACCTTGATGAGTGTTGAAAAATCTATGCTCACTAGAAAATAAAAAATAAATATAATAACCAAATTAAATGTATTCAAAATTATACTCATTGGAAAATTTATTTTGAGTGTTATGATCCTAAAAAATTATCTTATCGAGTTGATTCCATTTAAAGGTCCAATCAAAGGTTTAAAATTAGAAATTTTAAGCAAAATTACAAACATCCAAGGTGAAAGGTCATCCAAGGGCCTTTATTCAAATGAATTTTGAACAAATGTGGTAAATATTTTTTTTTTTTAATAAAAATGACCTTTGAACAAAGGTGGTAAGGTTGACATTTAATAATAATAATAGACTGATGCACAACATAAAAAGGAGGTTTAGGTTGATGATATTTCCAATGGTTCAGAGCAAGATGAAGGCCAGGAGGAGAGCAAGCAGGACACTATTGAGGAGACCAAAGAGCATTTGGAAGGACCAAGACTCTTCCCTAAGTTAAATAGGATTTTTTAAGAGGAATCCACACCATATTCCTCCAATCATCAGATTCAGGTGGAGACTACCAAAGTGGAAGCAGCCAAAGATGAAGACCCCAAGAACATGGTTGTTCATGTTGCTAAGTTGGAAAGAAATTTCATAAGGCTACCTAGTTCACAATTAAGATCATCCACCACTCTGTTGTTACATAGTCGGTAGTGTTGAAAGAGGAGGTCGACAAGAAGGCTATCGAGGCTAAGTCCAACAATAGTTGAAACTCCTCATGGAGGAGTGGGAGGGAATAGCTAGGTGATGGGGGTTGTGTGGTTTGCTATTAGGTGGGTTGTCTTTTTGTTGTTATTCTACTATCTCTGTTTTGGATACTATGTTGTTACTAGTTTTTGTTTTTTGATTTGAACTTTGACCATTGTGGCCCCTCCTGTTAAGGGTACCTTACCTTGTAAATGCAACTTATATTATCAAAAACAATAGTAATAATATGAATTATATATTAATATGAAACTAATGATTTTCTTACAAATAAAAAAAATTGAAATAATCTTAAATTTTGACTATTTGCTCAAAATTTTGTATAAATTATATTTGCAATTTATGGCTTTTGGAAAGAGAAAATATTTGACAAAGAAATATTGGAGAAATAGTTTTCAAAGGAGGAAATAGGAAATAAGAAGACAGGGAAAATTAAGGCCATGTGGTCATATTCAATAGAAAAGGAACAAAAAATATATGAAGAAAGGGTACAAAAATATATCAGACAAAGACAAGGCATGTATAATTTTTTAATTTGTATAAAAAATAAAAAAATATTAGATTTGTATTTAACCTTATTTCCTCGAATCTCGGGTTTGAATATAGTTTCTAAGTTTATATTACATTTTAATAAAATATAGATTCCTACATATTCTACATTCATATAAATTTCAAATTCTACATAGATTCAAAATAAATTCTCTAGATTATATTCACTAGTTCCTATTTAGAGTTTATTGATCTCTTTCCCCTACTTCCTCAACTCTAGGGTTTGAATATAGTTTCTAATTTGAAACACTTGTTATTAAATTAAACTAAAAAATATATATTTACACTAATTTACAAAGTCTATCTAAATATAAATATTTTCTAATTCTATATATATTATATTAAAAATTAAATTTTAAATATTTATTATTTTTTATAGATGTATCTGTAATGTCATAAAATTGCACCTTGTGGCAATTTCACCTACACTTTTGTATCCACTTTAGTGTCCACTCCCTTAATACTTGTGTAGTCTCATTTTAGCCCCTACGTCAACCTTTTCCCCTCTTAGGATGCTCAAGACTCCTTTTTCAGCAGCTTCCTTTGTGCATTAGCTTTGCATCAAACCTTGTGCTTTCCTTGTTCCCACCATTTTGTAGCGTGATTTATTTGGACACTAGCACACAATGCGGACTTCTGTGTGTCGCGCTAGCATCCCGCAACATTTCAACATTCAAACGGTTGTTTCCAAGTGTGTTGCCACTTGTTGCCTCCTTTTGTTGGTGGTAACAGCTTGGGATGCCTTGTAATGTCTCGAGAACCTTCTTTTCCCTCCTCTTCTCTCTTTTAAATCCATTTTTTTCATTCTATTATTCTCTCTGGTCTTTCTCTCTTGGAATTTTCATTCCTCTCTAACTCCTTGCTCTCTCTTGGACATTCTCTCTTCTCTTGCTCTCTTGTTTGCACAAGCTCTCTATATCTTGCTACAACAACACTCTCATGTTCTCACAACATTGTCTACAACTCTCTTTGATCTCACATCTCTCTCTCTTTTGCTTCCTCAAGCCTTGTAGGTGATACCTATCTAGTTGTCTTATGTATTTGAGCATCTTGGGATTTCTCACGTCCCTTGTCTATGCATCGTCTATCTCATCTATTCATCTATTTCAATATTTATTATTCTATCTATTTGGTTTTCCATGGAGGTGGGAACATCGAAATGGGGGTTTGACTGAGGCAAACCCCTAAACAACCCCAACAATTTTCCTTGATCTTATGTGTGCAGGTATCAAAGATATTCATTTATTGGAGGATTCATTGCTTGGTTTTTTGTGATCAATTTCTATCTCTTATTCTCTAGATTTATCATTTATATTTCACTTAGTTTGCTTTATCTTAGTTTTGTTGCTTTATGTTATTTTCTTGTATTTTAAGAGTTCTTAGTAGTTAGAGCAGCAATAATCGGTTAAGTTGTTTTATGTGATATTCTTAGTTTTCAATCTGTACGAGATGTCGGCATGCCTCACTGACATCCATATGTGGCACTGATGTCCTTAGCCAAAAAAATTCTAGTCTATTTGGAAAACCTCTATGATCTACTCTTTCAGAGTCTCGAACTTGAGAATTATTCCTTAAGTAGTATGAGGTAGTTTAGGGCAGTTCATTCCCTAGGATTCTCTTGGTGACCGAGAGACTTGTGAGCAACAAATCCCCCTTCTCTACAATATCATAGTATGTTAATAAAATTAAGAGGATGAAATACTTTGATGAAGACTCTAGAATCTAGACCATCACATGGGATATTCACTAACTAATGGATACCATACCACACTGATTCATAAAGGAGGTTTAATAATCACTCAAAAATAAGGTTTATAACACTCTCTATAAGGGGTAAGGGGATAAAGTAATAAGGATATAAGCTTGGATATTGGGAGTGGTCTACATGGATAGTAAAGAGGGGAGTAGAGTATACACCCTAAAATTTTATTGTTCATGTTTGGTTGCATAAAACAAATTATAAGGGACACATCGATGCCTTACTTCTTGCCCAATAATAATGCTACAAACCAATCACTAAATTGAACATCTATGACATTAGATATATGTGTTACTCTCTATGGAATCTCTTATTTCGACACCTATGAAAATTATTGTGGTAGAACTATTAGCATAAACCTATACTTTATAATTATAATATGTATATATTTATTTCTTTGCAGGCATGATTAGAGTTTTGAATTTTTTATCTTGTTGAAGAAGTAATGTGAGAGTTGTCAAATTTTTGCATTTCCATGGTTATAATTGAAAAGTAAAACCATATGTATTTCACTATTAATTATAATGTTGATAAATTACTTAAATTTTGGTGTTTTTTCTAATAATAGTGATGATAATGGGCTTAGTATTTTGTGGATAGTTTAAAATAGTTATTTTATATATAAATAATATTATGAAATTTTGTAAAATAGGTAAAAATAAAATGGAGTTTAAAATGTCATAAAAAAGTGGCTAATTTGAATATGTGGTAAAATAAGGGGTATTTTAAAATTAGAAGGTATAGGTAGATGTGTTAATAATAGAATATTAGGAGGTAAAAATAGAAATAGAGTTATTATTTAGTACCTTGTGAATAAACATAATAGGCCATAGGTACATATAATGAATCCCTTGTTAACTACCCCTACTATAGGAATGATACCTCTTTATTTATGTAAAACCTTAAATTTTGTGCAATAGTTGTACTTTATCGTGGGCAAAGTTTGTAGATCTAGGTCTTTTCTACATCCACAATTTTTTCCTCTTATCACATGGATCTAGCCTCACCATTTCTCCACTCTTGCAATTTTCTCTACTATTGGGAATAGTAGCAATATTTACAAATGCCTTTAGAGAATTTTCAACTCACTTGGTGATAAGTTCTCCTAGGGTAACCACCCTAAAATTATTATCTTTAAATTCCTACCAATGATTAAAAAAATAATAGTAGGCTTCAACCATGTAAATGCTCATAAGATGAGTATGTAAATCTTGATTCAATTTAGGAAAGAAATGGAAGTTTTCCTTACATGCTCCTTAAATGTGAATAATATTTCCTTGATGTTCCATGATGACAAAAAAATGCAATATAATTCCTTTAAATATGGAGTTACATAGCAGTTAATCACTCAAACACTTGTTTAGTCAGATTTAGGTGAGAAAAGAATGGGTGATGACTAGAATTTGAATTTAAATTTTAAAAAATTAGCCACAAGTGTCGGATTGATTTTGTGCTTCTAAATTTGGTCCTTGATATTGGGAATGATTAGAGTAAGGTGTATAATGAATCTATGTAAAGAATGAATATATATACATAACAAATTGATAGTATGGGTGAATACATCAATTCTATGTGTTTCCATGTAGATAAGGTGTGAGATAAACATGTGGGAATATGTGTGTGTTGTCCCACTTGCATAGAAAGTAATGAGAAAAGTGTGTAAACTATAACACATGACTCATAGTTGTTTCACAACCATGTAGCCTATGTTAACACCTCTTCTCCTTTGTATTTTTTTCCCTTCTTATTACCATATCAATCACAAGTTTATAAACCCAAACTCTCATAACCAAGCTATTCTTATTTCCTTATCCAACTATTTCTTCTCCACTACTATTGTAGATTTATTACCTCTATATAATATATAAAATTGCACAAAATAATATATCCTACAATCAATTTTGATATAATTCAGTTAGTTGAAATTCCAACATCATATCTCATTGCTTGTGCAAACTTGCATTTATTACAAGCATATGCCTCTCTTACAACATGTGAATATTGTTCTAAGACAACTATAACACTTAATAATAACACTTAGGTGGGAATAGGTTGAGTGGAGCATTCCATTGTCCTTTCGCAACATGTCTTTTCTTTCTTTGATTTATGAGAATACAATTTGGAAGGTAAAACCATCCTTGGTACTATTTATATACTCAATAGTCTCACCAACCTTTGCTTTAACTTGCTTATGATCAACTAAATGGAAGCATACCCTCTTGTTTGGGTAGTCTCTCTTCTCCAAGTTATATCAATAGTTTTGGAAATTAACTCACTGAAAATATTCCCTCTTCTCTCTCCAGTCTCTCTTCTCTAATTATGATAGCTTTTTTTAACAAACTCACACAAAGAATTCCCTCTTCTCTCTAATATATCTTCTCTAGATTGGATAGATATTTCAAGAAATCAGCTCATAAAAAGTATCCCTTCTTTACACAAATATTTTGATGTTTCATTGAGTTTTATAAGTGACAAAATGTTGAATTTGGAAGGATTGATTCTATCTAAATTTGGTAAGATAAGTAAACTATAATTGTATACACTTAAAATCAGTCAAGACATTTAATTAATTAAATACTAGTTATTTAATTAATATTCAATCTATGTATAAATAAATTCTCAATGTATTTATATAGTTCATATCCTTTAATTCTCCAAATCTAATATCATATTCTTCCAATTTAATTAAATAAACGGATTTCTAAAGTTTGTTTTATTTAATTAATTCTCACTAATCTCAGATTAGGAATTCAAGCACATGTCTACAAATTTTTCATGCCACCTCACCAAGGTCACATGAAATTAAATAATTCTAATTTTTAAATTAGAATTATCTTCAACAAATTTTCAAACACATGGATTATTCCTCACACACTTCTTCAACAAACTTTGAACACATGGTCTTTCTCACACACACTTGATTCTTCCATCCATTTGGCATGTTGTCTTTGGTCAAGGGAACACCTTCTTGATTCTCTCCATCTCCACCATTCATCCCTCTTGTTTGAATCTGGACCATCGATCGCTGCCACATCACAAGATGCTTGGAAAAGCCTATAAATACAACCCTTTGCCATTGTATTTTGCATCCACATTTGAGTAAAGTTATCATGCAGGAATATCATTTGAGCATTGGAGCATTTTGGAGCCTTATAGTTTCATTTCATTTTGTTTCGTAGTTACATCTTAGAATCACACTTTTCTTTATAGTTGCATTTTATACCATACTTTTCTCTATAGTTTCATTTTAGATTAGCATATTCATAGTTAGCATTTGAGTATATGCAGAATCATTTTAGCTTCATATCATAACATTTACATTATATAATCTAACATCATTATACATTCATCATAATATCCATTATCATTTTCATCATATAGTTTCATGTAGGAACTTAATTGGCTTGCATGTTGAATATTATCTCATTTCTCAAGTTGTCATTTTAACAACCATAGTGCACATAAAAATCTAAGAGCCAAATGGTTTAATAAATCCTTGAGAATAGAGGACAATGAAACATTCTTAAAGATTTGTTTGACTGCAAAATAAAGTAGTTTATTTGATTCAAATCTTTGATATAATTCATCTCATTAGTGTTTGTGTTGATTTACTAACTTTCCCACATTTCACACACACAATAATTAGTAGTGATAAATAATAACCAACTGAGTGGGTCATTCTCTCCCTCTATATAAAACTACACATAATTATCTTTTTTTGCATATCGAGCAAAACTATTTGAAAGGCTACAATCTCAAGTTAGTAAAACAAAAATTATTAACAATGAGGAATACTCGTATTCTTTTAAAAATTGTATAGCTAAAGTGCCACCAAATCTAGGACCTTTTATCCTATTAATTTAGGTAGCTTGGATAGGTGTCTCCAAACCCAAGAATATTTAATTAATTGACTATTTTTTCTGGAGACTTCTAGAAAGTAGTTAATTAGAGTCTAGATAATTAATTAATTAATTGATTGATTGATTCCCTTAGAGACTTCTAGAAACTAGTTAGTTAGGGTTTGTTAGAGTCTAATTAATCTTAACCATTAATTGAGATTAAATCATGGCCATTGGTTTTTCAATGAGAATAGTATAAAATGGGATCAATGGGAATTTGGAGAACACACACTTGAGAAAGATTTGCAGTGATAGCAAATAGTTTTACAGTGATAGCAAGGGTGCAGTGATAGTGTTGGGGCAGCAGTAGTGGATTTTCAGTAGGAGAAATTGAGGGAAGAATTTCTGGAGAAGAATATTGTTGGAGCTCTACCAATAAGAAGCAAGCAGTTTATGTATATCTTGATTGGTTGAAGTTTAATAACATTCCTCATCTGCAGTATTGGTTTTCCCTTCAGGGTTTTTCCAGGGACAATTTGTCCAAAAATATTGTGTTCATTGTATTGCATATTTTTCTTCTTTATTCCTATGATTTTATTTGTGAAGTTGTAGTTGTGTTATTTTTCAATATTTGTTGTGAATTAATTTTCTATAGTCAAATAATCTATATAGATAGGAGATTAATAATCAGTAACTACAATAGAATTTTCACATGGTATCAGATTTGATTTGAGGGTAGAAAAAGCTCAGCGTAGGCACATGAAGGAAAAATCGAGGGTTTATAAAACCCAGTTCGACTTCTTCAAAATTACGATTATTATTTATCTTTTGAGATGGCCTTAGTAGGTTTAAGAGATCAAGAAAAATTGGATGAAGCCTCAAATTTTGGTGTTTGGAAAGCCAAAACTTCTTTATTGCTGGAAGAGAATGTTATTAAAGAATATGTGACCAGTGTTGTAGTTGTACCTACAGATCCAACACAACTCTTAGCATATAAGAAGGAAGATACCAAGGCGAAGAGGTTGATCCTTGACGGTGTTAAGGACCATATTGTTCTGCATATTGCAGAGTTAGATACAATGAAGAAGATGTGGAACACCATTTTGAATCTGTACGAATGCTACCACTAATCAGAAGCTGATTCTCAAAGAAAAGTTGACGAATACCTAGATGAACAAGGGAGAAGACATTACAAGTTACCTCACTAGGCTTAGACTTGTCAAGGATGAGTTGGCAACTATTGGAGATAAGCCAGATGATGATGAGCTAGTACGAATTGCCCTAAATGGGTTTACTAAGCAGTGGGATGTCTTTGTTCAAGTTATTAATGAATGAGACACCTTACCGAGTTGGGATCGACTATGGAGTGACTTCACTCAGGAGGAGCTTAGTCTTGTCAGTGGAACTAGTAGTAAGAGTCAGAAAAGTGAGGCAGAACAAGAAAACGTTGTCGTAGTAGGAAAAGGAAAGTGAAGAAGGGGTCTAGCAAAGGATTAAATTCACAACGTGAGAAGAAGAAGGACTTGCCTAAGATCAAATGTTATGGTTTTCACAAGTTTGGCCAGTATGTCAGCAATTTCCTGTAAAGGAAGAAGAACAAAAAGAAACGAAAGAAGCAGACAACAACTTCAACAAGTGCAGATGAGCTCTCTAGTAGAATGGAGGATGATTTTGTACTCATAGCTTTTATGGTTAGCTCAACCTCATAGGGTGTTTGGTATATAGATAGTGGGGTGTTATTTCATATGACAAGAGTTAGAGAGTACTTCTCTAGTTTTAAAGAGGACATTAGAATCCATATTTCTATGAGGAACATGTCCAAACTTGATCTTGTTGGGAAAGGGACTGTTCTATTTCAAAGGGAGAATGGGAAGTTGATTCTCATCCATGATGTGTTGCATGTGCCAGGCTTGGGTATGGATATGATTTCTATATTTGTCCTCCAGGTTAAAGGCTACAATGTACTCTTTAGAGGGGTGCATGTGTTAATCAAGCATAAGGATTAGAAATCACCCATAGCTATTGGAGTTAGGAGCGTTCAGCTTTACAAGTTACATTTTGATACTCATAAGGCACTGATGAGCAACAGTAATCCTAGAGATCAAGGAGAGCTATGGCATAGGAGGATGGGCCACATACATCATGGAGCACTTAAATTGCTTTGTGAGATATAGTGACATGTGTTCCAGAGGTGAGCACAGAGCATGATGATGTATGTAAGGGATGTGTGTTGGGGAAGTTTGTGAAAGAATCTTTTCCAAGGAGTGACACCAGATCTAAGGGTGTTCTTGATCTAGTACATTCAGATATATGTGGATCAATGTCGACGAAGTCTCTCAGACGATACAAGTACTTTGTTACTTTTATCCAAAAAGACCTGGATATACTTCTTGAAGACCAAGGATGAGGTTTTTAGTTGTTTCCAAGAGTTCAAATCTCTTGTGGAGAATTTGATAAGCAAGAAGATAAAGGTTCTTCGATCAAAAAATGGAGGAAAGTAGAAAGGGAAAGAGTTTCGGGAGTTTTGTACCAAGGAATAAAGAGAGAGTGGACTATTCCGTACAACCCACAACAAAATGGGGTTGCTAAGAGGAAGAATCATTCAATATCAGAGGAAACAAGGTCTATGCTATATGACCAAGATATGCCACATTACTTATGGGAAGAGGCGTACAATACAACAGTATACATACAAAATAAGGTTCCACATAAGGTATTGGGAATGATGACACCAGAGGAGGTGGTCTCAAGGAAGAAGCCAAATGTCAGCCACTTCAAGATATTTGAGAATTTGGTGTTTTGTCACATTACAGGGCCTACACATTCCAAGTTAGATTAGACTACAAAGAGAGGGTAATTTGTGGGGTACAACAAAACTTCAAAGGCATATCAAATATTTATTCTAGGGGCTAGGATAATTATAGTTAGGCATGATGTCAAGTTCATGGAGGACAAGGCATTTAGGAGGTCCAGATATTGTGAAAAAAATCTCCAAGGATCATTTAATTGAATTAGGGGAATCGAAGCTCGAGTACAATTACTAGTACAAGCACATGCTCAAGTGCTGAGAGTTTGTAGAGTATGGAGCAACAGATGCAGTAGATCCAAGAGCTACATCAGGAAGACATGGAGGTTGATACTTCATCCTCTACAATTGGCAATAAAAACCAACAGACACATAGGGATACTCAAGAGTTTGTGGGAGCTCCTAGGATGAGCAATAGACAGTGGAGACAACCAGCCAGGTATAATGACTATATGGCATTAGTTAGTTAGTTGGTAGATAGTGAGCCTTCCAGCTATCAAGAAGCCACACAACAACAAGTGTGGTGAGATGTGATGGTTGAGGAATATACCTCAATAGTGCAAAATGATGTGTGGGAGGTTATGCCTAGACCGACAGATAGGGTCATGGTTGGATCATGTTAGATCTATAAGATTAAGCACAGTGCAGATGGTAGCATCGAGAAATACAAGGCAAGGTTCATGGCCAAGGGGTTCTCTCA
>VDFB02109042.1:64448457-64553849 GCA_007258455.2 Sequoia sempervirens | reverse complement strand
CCAAAATTTGATGGATTCTACAATAATAGGTCAAATCAAAGACACTCATCTCCAAACATGCTATAAGGTGAGAATGATGTTAGGGGCAAAAAAAGCTCCAAATGAACAAGTGCTGGGTGACTAGACAAATGCTATCATCAATCATGCATAAGCGGGATGAAAGCCACTAATATAAAGGCAAAAGAAGCAAGAAACTTTTTTTCATCAATGGAAATTGTCATTTTCTCAAGTATCTTCCATGGGAACAATGTTCTTTGATGTTTGAAGAAGCACATCAATATGTGGCCACTAAAGAAGATTGTAGACAATGCTGAGAATGTTGATCTATCCATCCACAAAAAACCTATAAAGTTGAATCCAAATTAGATTAGATTAGTATATTTAATTGAAATTCATCATGATTTCTCAAACCAGAGAACATTGTGCAAAATTAATTGAAGATTATCATTATTTTGTCCTTCCATGTATCTCCTAATGCTATTTAGGTTTTATTAAAAAGTACATAAAAAACTTCAAGATATATGGAATGAGATCATATATTCGGAAAATTATTAACTTTGTTGGGAAAATTCTGTGTGTTCTGCAACATTTTATTAACAAAGATCAACCACTGAGGTTCTATTTCATGACAAAAATCTGATAGACCCTCTTTGGGTGAAAAAATTCCCAAAATAGGATGGCAGCAGTTGGATTTAGTCAGATCAATGGTTATATTTAAATATGTAAATCATAGTTAAATGTGATTAGAGTTAAAACTGGTATTTTTAATTGTTGAAGTCATGAAGATTTCTCAAACCGAAGAATATTGTGTGAAATTAATTGGAAGTCATCATTTTTCCTTTTGTGTATTGCTATTTATGTTTTACTGAAACTCATCACGATTTCATTCTTAGCCATTAGATTTTTTGATATCAATGGTTCTAATCCTTTCATGTATTAGTATCTTTTTAATTGACATAAGACATAATGAAACCACGGTCAAACTTCACTGATAATTGAAATTCAATTGCTAGTGATTTAATCTATTGTAAACTGTAATTCATCTCTCCAAGTTGGAACATTCGTTCAAACACAAATTGCATGGTTTATTGTAATGTCCCCTTCTCATCAGTGATCAGCATTGGCATTCTTCAGTCTATTCCGGAACCCGTAGACTGGAATGAGGTGGAAATTAGGGTTTCATGGGCTTGGCTTTTGTAGCATTTCATTTTATTTACTATTTTTAGTAAATGATGGTTGTGGCAGTATGCAGTTGGTTGTCTTCAGTCTTCTCTTCAGTGAGCATATTATTGGTTGTTTCAATATCTTCCTCTCAAGCCTTAATTGTTGAAATTTACTAAGTATTGGCATAAGTGTTATATTTTTCAATTGACCCCCTTGGCCTAAGGATACAACTTGCAAGTTGTTTTAAAAAGGGGACTTGAAGGGTACGCCTTGTCATAAGGTGATATTAATATTTTATATTTTTGAATTTATGCTTGGAGGAAAGTGGACGCCACTTTATGAGGAATATATTTTATGAAATTTGAAAATAAGGAGAATTCAAATGGTTGTCTTTTGGCGTGCCAATTGAGGAAGTTGAAGAGTTTCTCATTTCTTATAAAATGAAGACATGACTCCAGCATTTGATATCCATCAATTACCTTATTGTTATGCTGTCAAAATGACTATGGACATTTTGCTATTGCTTCGAGGATGCTACCTCCTAGCCCCTTCCCAATTTCGTGTTTGAAATACAACACCTAGTTGGAACATTGCTGCTTCTCACATCAGACTAGCAGATTGAGCAACAAAGGTTGAGAATTTTGGAGAGTTTTACAGTTTTGAAGTTCCTGGTTTTGCTACAGCTGAAGCTGTTTTCTGTTCATATCTTGCTGAGTGATTTTTATTTAGTTCTGGGTGTTTGAGCAATCTAATTGTTGACTGGAGGCGCCAACTTCCACCAAAAATCAGATTTTATTTTGAAGTTGTTGATTTTATATTGCAAAGTCGATTTTCTCAAGGGGCCGTACCATTTAGAGCTGCATTGGAATTCGTGCCAAATAAATTAAGGACTTTGGTTGCTGTTTCTGGATTCTAACTTGGGCGCCAGACTTGTACGGTGCATTTGCAACTCGTTTCACGTCATTCGGAGAAGAATTGAGTGAGTTATGAAGATTTCATTGATTCTCATAGTTGCAGATTGATATTTCCAGTTTCACAGTTTTGTATCAGATTGTAGTAGTTCTGATTTCTGATTTATTATCTGCTGTTAGAAAGTTCTACAAACATTGGAAAAACATCTATCCATCTTGTGTTTGAAGATTATTGTAATTTCTAAGTAATTTTGCAGCTTATTATTCATTTGTACAAACTGCAAACAGTAGTACTGTTCCAGTTTTTAATTGCTGCAATTTCTTTCTGTATCTTCTCACATAAGTCCCCTGGATGGTTTACCGCCAGTGTGGTTAATTTTATTGTAATAACTTATACCCACTCATAGTGGTGAATCCCCACAGTTCTGTGGATGCCCGCCGCAGCGGATGAATTGCTTTCATTGTAATCTTTTCCCCCCACTGTTTGGTGGTAGCGTGGAATTGTTTCTCATGGCTGGTTATCCGCCTGATAGTTCTTAATTTCAATTTCTAGACTCCGTCATATGTTAGCACCTCGCCCTCAGTGGGATCTTGAGTGCACATTCTTGACGTTGAGTAGTTCTTCTATTCAAGTTCAGTTTCTTCAGTTCAAGTTCAGTATCTTCCATTCAAGTTCAGATTTTGATTTGAGGCTAACGCTAATCCAATCATCTATTGCTGGTTATTTTGTGTTATTCCTTTGAAAAAATTGGTTAGCATATTTCAGTGGTATCAGAGCAGAAGACCCTGCCATCCTGTGGCAGATTGCAGCAGTTAACTGATGAGTGAAAAAGACACTAGGCCATACACCAGAAGTCAGGCCAGAAATCAGCATCAGTTTCCTCCCGTTCCAGAGGCAGATACCTTCTCAGAAGCTCTAAGAGACCTTGGTAAAACAGTGGAAGGTTCAGAGAATTCAGTGGAAGTGGTTGATCACACAACTGTAATAATGTCAGATTCAGTAAGAAGAGATAATGATGAGAGGGATAGAGTGGAGAAGAAGTTTGACGGGATGATAGATATGATGTCCCGTTTGTTATCCAAGTTGGATCAGCAAGCAGCTCAGAGTATTATTCAGCCCCAAAATAACTCAGCTGGAGAAAATAGTGGAGTGAATGGAAATAATAATAGTGGCAGTCCTGAGGTGAATACTAGAGACAGAATTGTAGGTCAGCATACTACAATTCATAGTGGGTCATCCTCTAGACCCCTCTTTCCTGTTTTCACACCAAGGGAAGAGCAACAACCAGTTGAGGCTACTCCAAACTTTGCTGATGATGCTCGTCAAGCCTATATGGAGTATGTTTCCTTACCTCTTGACTTGAGAGGAGCATGGACCTTTGATCAATTCATGAATCAAAGGAGTCGGAGAAATGGTGGTAGGAATGATCAACGTCCTCCTGCAGGCCCTAGAAATGATTTTTACCAAGCATTGGGAAAGATCACTATGGAACATTTTGATGGTGGTAACAAGTGTACAGCCAGGTCATGGGTGCAAAAGTTAGATAACTACCTCTCCCTTAGACCTATGCCGGAAGAAGATGCTATCAAATTTGCTACCTTGCACTTAGATGGCATAGCTCATGAATGGTGGACTCACGGTTTGGTCACTCTTGGCCACAACCTTATTCGCACTTATGGAGAGTTTACAAATAAACTGATTGAGAGATTTGACACCAAAGATCCGGAATTGAAGTTTAGAGAATTGGCACAGTTGAAACAGCAAGGATCTTTAGAAAGTTATGTGGCTGATTTTCAGAGGTTGTCAGTAATGGTGCCCAACATTACTGAAAGAAGACTTGTAGTCCTTTTTGCTGAAGGTTTAATGGAGCCATTGAAGGGATGGGTCAAAGCATTTGATCCTCCAACATTGGATGAAGCTATCAAGAAAGCTAGGAGCATGGAATTGGCAGCCCCAAGACCTAAATTTCACTCAAAAACATTCAGCCATAAGAAGGATAAAAAGCCATCTTTAAATCTGCCCAAGAAGTTTCCACCAAGGCTGTCCGAAGAGCTCAAAGAACAGCTTAGAAAGGATGGAGTTTGCTTCACTTGTCGTGAGCCTTGGGTGAAAGGCCACCGTTGCTATGGAAGAGGCAAAGTAGTTCAAATGGAGGGCTATTCTGATTATGGATCAGAATCTGATTCGTCTGATCAGCAATACGAATCAGCAAGCAGTGAAGGTGAAGAAGTTCAAGAAGACAAGTCCGAAGAGGTTGGAGATAGTAGTGCTTTTGCACAACTATCCAGTTTTCAAAAGAATGAATCTTTTAGGGTTCATGGAGTTGTAAATTCACAAAGGATAGTTGCCCTAATTGATACTGGAGCAACTCACAATTTTATTGATGAAGGGCTAGTTGCTAGAAAAGGTTTAAAGACTGAAAATTTTGATGGTTTCAAAGTAATGGTTGCGGATGGTTTCACTATGTCTTGCACAAGGAGAATTCCTAATCTATCTTTGCAATTAGGGAATCATGAAATTAAGGATGATTTTTATGTGGTGGGTATAGGAGACACTGATGTTGTGTTGGGTATACAATGGCTGCGATCTCTTGGTGAGATCACTTTGAATTTGCAAACCATGGAGCTGAAATTTCAGTCAAATGGAAGGAAGGTTGTTTTAAGAGGGATGTCAAATGGAGGCCCTCGAATTGTTTCTTTGAAAAGGATGGAAAGGCTGATCCGCCATGATCAGGTTGAATGGGCTGCTGAATGTATGGTTTTACCAGCTGATCCGGTTGAGGAAAAAAGGCAATATCATCCTGATATTCAAGCCTTACTTTCAAAGAAAAGTAAAGTCTTTGGAAGCTTACCTCCTGGAAGACCTCCTGAAAGAGGTTCTGAGCATGTGATTGAGTTAGAAGAGGGAGCAAAACCAGTCATTACTACACCTTACCGCTATCCAAAGAGGCAGAAAGATGAAATTGAAAAAGCCATCAAGGAGCTGTTGGAAAGTGGTTTTATTAGACCAAGCAAGAGTCCATTTGCTTCAGCAGTAGTGCTGGTCAAAAAGAAAGATGGTACAATGCGTATGTGTGTTGACTATCGCGCATTAAATCAGAAAACCATCAAGAATAGATATCCTATCCCTAGGATTGATGAGCTTATTGATGAGCTCCATGGGGCAATGTTCTTCTCAAAGATTGATCTTCGTTCGGGATATCACCAAATCAGAATGAGGGAGGAGGATATAGAAAAGACAGCATTTAGATGCCACTTTGGGCATTTTGAATTTCTTGTCATGCCTTTTGGTTTGACAAATGCTCCAGCCACATTCCAATCTTGTATGAACAAGATTTTTAGACAGCAGTTGAGGAAGTTTGTGCTCATCTTCTTCGACGATATTCTCATATTCAGTAAGTCATGGGAAGAGCACCTTAAGCATTTGGAAGAAGTGCTTACCATTTTAGAGGCGGAATGTCTATTCGCCAAAGAGTCAAAGTGTGAGTTTGGGATGGAAGAACTTTTATACCTTGGCCACATTATCAGCTCAAAGGGTGTGAAAGTGGATCCAGAGAAGATAAGGGCCATTCTTGATTGGCCAACTCCTAAGACTATTTCTCATTTGAGAGGTTTTTTAGGGTTATGTGGATTCTATAGAAGATTTGTAAAAGGTTATTCTCATCAAGCTGCACCTTTGACAGATCTTACAAAGAAAGGAGCTTTTCTTTGGACTAAGCAAGCACAAGAGGTTTTTGATAAGTTTAAACAAATCATGAGTTCGTGTCCAGTATTGGCACTTCCGGATTTCTCAAAACCTTTTGAATTACAATGTGATGCTTCAGGAGAAGGAGTTGGAGCTGTCCTAATGCAAGACAAACATCCTATTGTCTTCGAGAGTAGAAAGTTGAGAGGGGCAGAAAAAACTTACTCTATTTATGACAAAGAGATGCTTGCCATCATGCATGCTTTGTCTAAATTCCGTCAATACTTGGTGGGAAGTAAATTTGTTGTTAAGACTGATCACAACAGTCTTAAACATTTCATGCGCCAAAAGGAATTGAATGAAAGGCAGCAAAAATGGGTAAGTAAACTCCAAGCATATGACTTTGACATTGAATATGTCAAAGGAAAAAATAATATAGTTGCTGATGCACTTTCTAGAAGGCCTCATTTGCAGTCAATTTGTGAGTTATCAGCAGATTGGAAAGAATTAATTGCTGCTGATTATGTTAAAAATCAGTTTGCAACCAGCTTGTTAGAAGGTCAATTGGTTGATGGAAGGTATAAGTTGGTTGATGGATTAATTTATTATAAAGATAGAATCTTTTTAGTACAAGAATCTAAGCTTAAGAAAAAGATTCTACAAGCTTTTCATGATGTTCCCCTTGCTGGTCATCAAGGGATTTTCAAGACTTACAAGCAGATTCGTGAACGATTCACTTGGAAAGGTTTGAAAGATGAAGTCTTGAATTACATTAGAGAGTGTCCTACTTGTCAAAGGAATAAAAATGAACACTCTTTTCCTGCTGGTTTACTTCAGCCCTTGCCTATTCCAAATCAGAAGTGGGAAAGTATTGCCATGGATTTTATCACGGGGTTGCCCAAGGTGCAAGGACGTGACTGTATATTTGTTGTGGTTGATAGACTAACGAAATTTGCTCATTTCTTTGCTGTTACCACTTCATTTACAGCAGCTCAAGTGGCTGAGTTGTTTTTTAGAGAGGTGTTCCGTTTGCATGGGTTGCCTAAAACAATTGTCAGTGATAGGGACAGCAAGTTCCTAAGTGTTTTTTGGCAGGAGATCTTCAGATTGAGTGGGACAGTGCTTACTCCAAGCACAAGTTATCACCCACAAACAGATGGGCAATCAGAAATTGTTAACAAGTGGTTAGAGGGCTACCTAAGGAACTATGTTTCAGGACAGCAGCGAGCTTGGATTAAATGGCTTCATTTAGGAGAGTATTGTTACAACTCTTCTTATCACATGTCAATTAAGATGTCTCCTTTTAAGGCTCTTTATGGTTATGAGGCTACTAACTTTGTTGATCTAGTGTTTGGTGATAGTAGAGCCCCACAAGCATTGGATATGTTACAACAAAGCCAAGACATCTTGAAGACTCTTAAGGAAAATCTGCAACAAGCTCAAAATCAGCAGAAGTTATACGCTGATCAGCAGCGTGTGGAAAGGTCTTTTGAAGTTGGGGACATGGTCTATTTGAGGCTTCAGCCATATAGACAATCTTCTCTCAAGAAGAGTGGTGCAGAAAAGTTGAAGCCACGCTTTTATGGTCCTTTCAAAATTACCAAAAGGATTGGTGAAGTTGCTTATGAGTTGGAACTTCCAGCTGAAAGCAAAATACATAATGTTTTTCATGTGTCTCGCCTCAAGAAGGCAATTGGACACAATGTGGTGGCTACATCAGAATTACCTCCATTGGATGAGGAAGGTCATTTAGTGTTGATTCCAGAAGAGATCCTTGACACTAGAGAACGTTCTTTGAGAAGAAGGACAATCAAAGAATATTTGGTGAGATGGAGGAATTTGCCTATTGAAGATGCTACGTGGGAAGGTGAACAGATTTTGTTGCATCCATCTTTGCAGTTGCTTGGGGACAAGCAATTTCGAGGAGGGCGGACTGTAATGTCCCCTTCTCATCAGTGATCAGCATTGGCATTCTTCAGTCTATTCCGGAACCCGTAGACTGGAATGAGGTGGAAATTAGGGTTTCATGGGCTTGGCTTTTGTAGCATTTCATTTTATTTACTATTTTTAGTAAATGATGGTTGTGGCAGTATGCAGTTGGTTGTCTTCAGTCTTCTCTTCAGTGAGCATATTATTGGTTGTTTCAATATCTTCCTCTCAAGCCTTAATTGTTGAAATTTACTAAGTATTGGCATAAGTGTTATATTTTTCAATTGACCCCCTTGGCCTAAGGATACAACTTGCAAGTTGTTTTAAAAAGGGGACTTGAAGGGTACGCCTTGTCATAAGGTGATATTAATATTTTATATTTTTGAATTTATGCTTGGAGGAAAGTGGACGCCACTTTATGAGGAATATATTTTTATGAAATTTGAAAATAAGGAGAATTCAAATGGTTGTCTTTTGGCGTGCCAATTGAGGAAGTTGAAGAGTTTCTCATTTCTTATAAAATGAAGACATGACTCCAGCATTTGATATCCATCAATTACCTTATTGTTATGCTGTCAAAATGACTATGGACATTTTGCTATTGCTTCGAGGATGCTACCTCCTAGCCCCTTCCCAATTTCGTGTTTGAAATACAACACCTAGTTGGAACATTGCTGCTTCTCACATCAGACTAGCAGATTGAGCAACAAAGGTTGAGAATTTTGGTGAATTTTACAGTTTTGAAGTTCCTGGTTTTGCTACAGCTGAAGCTGTTTTCTGTTCATATCTTGCTGAGTGATTTTAATTTAGTTCTGGGTGTTTGAGCAATCTAATTGTTGACTGGAGGCGCCAACTTCCACCAAAAATCAGATTTTATTTTGAAGTTGTTGATTTTATATTGCAAAGTCGATTTTCTCAAGGGGCCGTACCATTTAGAGCTGCATTGGGATTCGTGCCAAATAAATTAAGGACTTTGGTTGCTGTTTCTGGATTCTAACTTGGGCGCCAGACTTGTATGGTGCATTTGCAACTCGTTTCACGTCATTCGGAGAAGAATTGAGTGAGTTATGAAGATTTCATTGATTCTCATAGTTGCAGATTGATATTTCCAGTTTCACAGTTTTGTATCAGATTGTAGTAGTTCTGATTTCTGATTTATTATCTGCTGTTAGAAAGTTCTACAAACATTGAAAAACATCTATCCATCTTGTGTTTGAAGATTATTGTAATTTCTAAGTAATTTTGCAGCTTATTATTCATTTGTACAAACTGCAAACAGTAGTACTGTTCCAGTTTTTAATTGCTGCAATTTCTTTTCTGTATCTTCTCACATAAGTCCCCTGGATGGTTTACCGCCAGTGTGGTTAATTTTATTGTAATAACTTATACCCACTCATAGTGGTGAATCCCCACAGTTCTGTGGATGCCCGCCGCAGCGGATGAATTGCTTTCATTGTAATCTTTTCCCCCCACTGTTTGGTGGTAGCGTGGAATTGTTTCTCATGGCTGGTTATCCGCCTGATAGTTCTTAATTTTCAATTTCTAGACTCCGTCATATGTTAGCACCTCGCCCTCAGTGGGATCTTGAGTGCACATTCTTGACGTTGAGTAGTTCTTCTATTCAAGTTCAGTTTCTTCAGTTCAAGTTCAGTATCTTCCATTCAAGTTCAGATTTTGATTTGAGGCTAACGCTAATCCAATCATCTATTGCTGGTTATTTTGTGTTATTCCTTTGAAAAAATTGGTTAGCATATTTCATTTATGCCCCCAAAAGTCTAGAAATGCAGACCTATATAACTTGTGGAAGATTGAACCTTTTTTGGGGTAAGCAAAATCCTTGATTCATTTCTTTGAGCCTTATATTTTTATCTGAGTGTTAAATTTTTCTTGGAAAGAAGCATGCCTACACCTAGTAGTTTGATTGGTCAGGGAGGGGTAAAGGCCTAAGGGAGCGGTAATAATACTTGTTTCGCATATGTGGGACTGTGTAAACTCCTTGATTCCATTCTTTGAGCCTTATATTTTTATCCGAGAGTTCAATTTTTATTGGAAAGAAGCATGTCTACACCTAGTAGTTTGATTGGTCAGGGTGGTGTAAAGGCCTAAGGGACTAGTACTAATACTTGTTTCACATATGTGGAGCTGTGTAAAATCTTTGGATTTACTGATTGTTGGTAAATGGATTTGTACTCATCAAACTATCAAAAATTATTGCAGTAAAAACCATAGTTTGAGAACTTAGACTCGGCTCGGACTTGGCAGCCCAAAATTTTGAGTCGGACTCGGGACTCGGCATAGACTCGGCAAAAAACTCAGCATGGACTCGACAAGAAAAAACCTAATAATTACACAAAAAAAAAGAAACAAATGCATTCAGAGAACATAGAAATCTAATTTGACAATCAATTTGTCATAATTCAAACATTACACATGTCATATGATCCTCAAACTCTCAAAATTTAAAAATTTCAGCCACTATGTTTGTTATGTTCAGGTGGCTGAAGAGTCCAAGCTCAAGACTCGGGAGTTTGATGTAATAACTCCCTTATAATTTTTCAAATTTTTGCAACAACAATTTCAACAATTTCACCCGTCAGTGTTAGCAAAACCAAAACCACAACTGGAAATGTAATCCTACACCAAGAATGTACACCAAGATCCTAATGACGGGTGAGGTGTGAGCATATGGCACTGGGGATTGTTAGCTTGTAAACTGAAATGTTGGAAAGTTACAATGCAACTCGGCCACTTATTTAGTGGGAGTGATTTGACGGCTCAGCTGATCAACATGATGAAGAATGCTAGTACATGGAAAGTAAAGTAATGGGCGGCTTGCCAACCCCTTTTGCTTGTACAGTGGGCAGTACAAAAAGTAAAGACTGCGAGGCCTGTCTCTTCCACCAATGGTGGGAATGATAGAATATGCAAGAAAGTAAATAAGGCGACGAGGCCAACCTTCTTCCACTAAAGTGGGGATTAGAATAGAAAATTGCAGAAATATAAAAGAGTTGATCAGTACTACTGAAACAGCGCTACAATGTGAAATAGAATCCTGCAAGAGCCAAGTCTTATAGATGTCCAAGTGCTGCAAATGATATAAAATGTCTCTCCAACTCCAAAAGACTCTCAAACATGAAAATCAAGCCAAAACTCCAACTCCTAACAAATCTGATATAACAGACCAGCAAACTGAAAACACACACCAACAACTAGAAAACTCACTAAAATGTTCATAACTCACTCAATAGTTCACCAAACAACATGAAATCAGCTGCAAATGAAAACTAGGATGATGGCGACCAAGTCTAAGTGAACAAATTGCATCAAACACCGAACCACAAATTAAACACAATTTCCAATGCAGTAATAGGCAAGATAAAGCCTTCAAGAGGGCGACCTAGAAGATAAAATCATAGGCTCCAAAATAAAATCTGAAACTTTGCAGGAAGGGGCACCCTAGATAGACTCAAACAATGGGCCAATATCCAGATCCATAAAAAATTCGTGCACGGAGCTATGATCGAAAATCATTTTCAGCACTTCAAAACCAGCAACCTGTAAAACTAAGAAAAACATCAGAACTACAACAATAATGCTCAATCTGCTATCTCTGATTGAGAAGCAGTTTCATATCCAGCTAGGTACTATCTTTCAAGCACGAGGACTGGAAGGAAGGAACTAGGAGGTATGCATTCCTCGAAGCCAAAGCCTGAAACAATTTCAGCAGCATTTCAGTATAAAAGTGTTGATGCTATTATACAGTGTCGGGTGTCTCCTTCCAGCCAATCTCCTTTACATGATGATAAATTAAATTATAGCCGATGGCTATTTAATTTATAGAGATAGCGATTTATCTTGAAGAGGCACATCCTTTGATAATTAATTAATGGAGGCTCGAATTAATGAAGAGGCACGATTTCTTTGTTGAGGCCGACATCATGCTTAATATGGACACGATTTGTTATGAAGGGATGCGAATTCATGTAGCCGACTTCTTGTATGTAAGAGACACGATTTTTGGAAAGAGGCCGACATGTTCTTGGAGAGTCATGTCTCTCCCTTTCATATTGTATATATACTCATTGGTTGTACCTCATTCTTCATCCATTCATATTGTTCATCTCAAGTTCGAATATACAAGTGTGAGTTCATCATCAAGTGCAGATCGATATTGTAGAAGGCTGAGTTTTATCATTAGCGAATTGCATCATTGTGTTGTTGTGCTTGCATCAGATTGTGGTGCTTACTCTTGGCCTTAATATCGGCCTCTATTGTAAAGGAGACATTCTTTGTGATTCAATATATAAGTGATATATTGTTGCTGGGTTTTTCTCCCTCAAGTGGAGGGTTTTCCCAGGGTATTTGCTGTGTTATAGGGTTGATTTTGAATTAATTTTCTATACCTTACATCTCATCATAAAACTAACAAAAAGATAATGGATACAAAACAAAGAGCCTAACACTCTTATTTATAGCCTTTTTTCAACTCCAATTCAAATCTTCTTTTCCCTCCAATTAGGCTGCCCAAGGTGAAATCCACATTTACCTTCAATAAACTGTAATTTGTATTTCATTAACCTCCTCCATTTAGGCGTCCAAAAGCACATAAGGAAAATACTTTATATTTATCCAAATGTCTTCTCCAAAGCGCCCCTTTTTCATGAAGGCAATATACTTTATTAAAATGCAAATAAAGTATAATATTGGCATCCCATAAGTTAAGCAAAAATAAACATTATAAATCACTTAAATAATTTCCTTTATGAAGTTGTCCATTATTGTAAAGGAAATATTTTCACTTAAAACATTATCTCACCCAAAAATAGGTGTCCTCCAGCCTTAGCCAATTATTTCTCCAAAATATTTAAATATTTTACCTCTACAAGTGAAGTGCCCAACTCAAGCTCAGACCTACCAAAACTAACTCCAAGAGTGTGGGATGACAAACTACTCAATTGACTTGCTAGAAATAGCCACTGCGTTGAACTGCTGAAAAGCTGCTAAAAATAGCACTGCCAAAATAGTACTTACTAAAAATAGCAATCTGCTAAAAATTGTAAGTTGTTCCAAACTCATTTTGAGCACAAATCAGGGAACCGTCGCAACTTACTAAAAATAGTAAGTTCGGAAAAGTTTTCTGGTTCAGTTGCATGTCACATCATCGCGAAACTCTCTGAAAACCCAGAAGGAATCTAGAATCAAAACTGCAAAACACCAACATGCAAGCCTCCAAGATTGCCGAGGAAACAACCAAAAAATGCAAGTCAATATCTTGTCATGCATGTTACCACATCCCAAAGCTCTCCAAAAACCCAGAAAGCTCCACTAGACATGCATCAACAAATCTTGCATGCAAGCCTTCAAAACTTCCTCGAAAAGTGGAAACCCTAATTTCAACTTCTAACTGGCCTACCGGCTTCTAGAAATAGGCTATCAAACACAAAAGAGTCTATGGCTAAAATAGGGACATTACATTCGAGCCTAAGACTCGAGATTCTTGGAGCAAGACTTGGCCAAGTACTCTCCAAGACTCGGCCAGACTCGGCTTGGGAGTCTGGTCAACTTGACTCCTCCAGCTCAGAGACTCGAAAGTTTGGAGAGTCTTGCAGAAAACTTGGAGAGTCTTCAAACTATGGTAAAAACCCCTCCTCAAGATAGTGAGTTTGCTTTATTGAAAACCAAAATTGAAATCTACTCTAAAGCTATATGCTCTACAAGATTTCAATTGAGGTCTTTATGGTTTTGCAAAAGTATGTTATTGGAAATGTTGGAAAGGGATAGAATAATAAATGTGCAGGTCTAATCAAGTATCACAGCCTTTGATCAATCTCACACAGATTAAATTGAGGAATGAAGATAAGGCTAGCAATTTAATTTGCAGAGAGCTAGGAATCAATTTAGATGACAAATAATCACATTAAACATAAGAAAGAACACAAATGCAGGTACAAATGAGACACAAAGTTCTAGTCTGTACTTTTATTTATTATCAAAATCGAGAAAGTTCAAAGCTATGTTCCACGACGTTTTGGGGATGGGGATGGGGGGACGACAGTGTTGATGTTATAATGTGTAGCGGCGGGAGATCTTTCTCCCACGATTTCTTGGGAAATAAATATTAAATAAAAACACAAATATCTTGCAAAGGCACCAACTTAATATTTATATTATTTATCTTAAATAAGGCCGACCTTGGTGAAGTGAGGCCTTGGTTAATAAACTAACCGACCCTTCATGAAGAGACACAACATTTTGTATATATAGAAGGTGATCTGCTCTCATCATTCATTTATTAATTATCAAGTGAAGTTTGCACATTTTCTGAGAGAAGATTATCTTTATCAGCAGATCAATTATCATTCTCAAGGAATTCGCATTCTTCAAGAGGAGGTTGCTTTTTTACATCAGATTGATATATATTCAAGGAGATTGATATTGTTTGTGTATTTGCATCTTGAGAGGTGTTAGAATATTATCTTCTTATGTTGATGGTCAATATTATATTGTCTTAGTTAGCTTAGATTTCTACTGTTTCTATAGTAGTCTGTAGGTAGATAGACATCATAAATGTCTACAGTGTTTTGTATTTTCTATATTATGTAATCTTTTTTCTGTTAAAGAGAGAATGCTTTTACCATTCACATGGTATCAAAGCCGTAGAAAGAAAAAAAACCCTAAAATTCATTTTTTTTTTCTCTGTTCGTTTTTAAAAGGTGAATTTGAGGGTTTCTAGGGCGCGATTTTTTGCTTGCGTTATTTCTGAGACAACTCTCTCTGTGCTTCCGCGCACGTGTAGGGCTTTTGCGCCATTTTTGAGCGTGCAATTTCTTTTAAGCCCCCATTTTTATGCGGTGCGACCTCCTTCTCTGCAACCCGCGCGATTTCTAGTCGAGCGATTTCTGTCTCTTGGCACGCGTTTTGTTTCAGATCCAGTGCGCGCGACCTTGGTGCTTTGTTGTGACATGTTTTTTTGTTTTTTTTGGCCGCTATTTCCTTGTTTCTCAGACTTCTGGCCACATTGTTCTGTCATTTTAGGGCGCAATCTTCAGTTTGTCTGAGCGTGTTTTTCCTGTTGATGGACGCGTTTTTTCGAAGCTTCTTTGGATTGCATTTTTAAAAAAAATTCTGCTCGTTTTTCACAAATTTTCTAGTGTGATTTTTTAGTTTTTTTGGGTGCGGCTAGGGCATAGGAAAATTTTCTATTCATTCGTGGGTTTACCCTGCGTTTTTTCTCCATTTCTCTAAAAATCGTGTTTTTTCAAAGAGCCAACTAGGGTTTTGTAGATTTCTCCTATGTTTGAAGTCGAAATTTTTTTTGATTGCAGATTCCTTGTGGGTTTTTCGAGATCTCAACTGGGTTGTCGTTAGAATTCTCTAGGTGTCTCGAAGTTCATACCTCGAAATCTGTGCAGGTGGGTGCTAACGAATTTTTTTGGGTTTTCAACAACATTTTTTTGGTACTCTTTAGATCTTCTAGGTTTTGTCTTCAAAGTGCCTCGAAATCTGTGCTAGGGTTTTTGCTCTTTCTATTTTTGTTTTTTGCCTTCACCAGTTTGACCTTATGGTACGTGATGGCATCTCTAACAAATATCATGCTCAAAAGCGGCCAGAAGTTCAACAGGAAGAATTACAACAGCTGGAAGCAGCACATGATTACGATATTTGAATATCGGTGTCTTGATCAGGTCGTTTTGGGGAACTCAACCCATCACACTATAGCCACAAAGGATAAGGACAAATGGGATGAGCGCAACTAGGAAGCCATCATGCTCATTAAGCTTTCAGTCACTGACGACTAGCTGCCACAAGTGCTGTCAGGAAAAATAATAGCTGGGGTCTGGATGTACTTGAAGGATCTCCATGAAACGTCAGATAAGAGTCGTGCGTTCTTTCTTAAGAACATGGTCTTTTCGAGAATGATGGATGAGAAGACCCCTCTCCAGGAGCATCTGACAAAGATAAAGGAAATTCGTGACCAATTGGAGGCAATTGGACAAACAATGGAAGAAGAGGACATGGTTGTCATTTCTTTGAAAAGTTTGCCTAAGTCTTATGAACATTTCATCGAGACTCTCAACATTACGTCTGCTAATTTTGATCTGAAGTTTCTAGAGTTGTGTACTATCCTCTTGCAGCAGGATCGCTGGAGACAGCAGTTTGGAAGCAGTACCAGTTCCACCTCCATAGAGAAAGTATTCTTTGCCAAATATTCTGCTAAGAACAAAGGGAAGGCACAAACTTCTCAACTGAAAAGCTCTGGTTCTTCTCAGGACAGCAAGAAGAAAAAGAACGTTCAGTGCAATTATTGCCATAAATACGGTCACATGAAGGCTGACAATCGCATACGATTGGCTTCTGAACAAAAGAAGCAGGGAGGGTCTCAACAAAAGGCAAATGTTGTGGAGCAGACTGAGCAGAAAGAATCTGCATTCTATGCATTTATGGCCAAAAGAATAGCAGATCCAGTACAATCTTTTGCGTGGTATATTGATTCCAAGGCATTGTGGCATTTTACTCATCGTCGGGATTGGTTCACAAAATTTGATCCATTCTCTGATTCTATCATTTTTGGAGGAGGCGAAGAGTACGCAGTTGTTGGTAAGGGCACTGTCCAAATTCACTCAGGAGGAAGAAATTTACTCTTTCTCGATATCTACTATGTTCTAGGCATGGAACATAACCTTCTCTCAGTCAGTCAAATCATGAGGCATTCTCCCTAGTTGGATGTTGTTTTCAGTTCGTCCACCTGCAACTTCATTGATAGGGAGACTCATACTACGATAGCTATGGGGCTTGAGGATCATGGTCTGTATAGACTTGCTAATTCAGATGATTCTCAGGAGCACGCTTTGGTAGCTAGGAGTACAACCATCAACAAACTTTGGCATCAGCGTTATGGGCACTTGAATGTGCACTATCTCTCTCAACTGTCTCAGGAGGGTTTGGTTGCTGGTCTACCTGAGATGCAAACTCAAAATCATGGAGTTTGTGGAGCCTGTCAAGTTGGGAAGCAGCATCGGACACCGCTCTCGGATGGTGATTCTTGGCGAGCCTCCAAGGTACTTTAATTGGTTCACGTTGATGTATGTGGACCAATGAGCACTTCATTTGTTATTGGGTCTAGGTACTTCTTATTATTTGTTGATGATGTCAATCGAAAAATGTGGGTGTATTTTTGGAAACACAAATCAAATGTGTTTAGTACATTTCAACAATTTAAGGCCTTAGTTGAGAAGGAATCAGGGTCTCAGATTGTCACTCTAAGGTCAGATAATGGGGGGGAGTTTTGTTCAGGTGACTTCTCTAGTTTTTGTGTTGCACATGGCATTAAGCGCCAACTCACCACACCATACACCCCTCAGCAGAATGGTGTCGTTGAATGTAGGAATCACACCATTACTGAAATGGCTCATTCTATGCTAGAGTACAAAAATGTACCTAAGAAATACTGGGATGAAGCAGTCTACACTGCAGTCCACCTCCTGAATCGGTCACCTACACAGGCCGTTAAGAAGATGACTCCCGAAGAAGCCTGGTCAGGACGTAAGCCTAAGGCGGGCCATTTAAAGTCTTTGGTTCTACAACTCATGTATGGATTCCAGAAGCCAAGCATGCCAAGTTAGACTCCAAGAGCCAGACACTTATGTTTATTGGTTACAACAACAATCACAAGGCATACAGGTTAATTGATGTGGAGACAGATCGTCTCATCTTCAGTCGTGATGTTGTGATTGATGAGACTACTGGTCCATTTGTTCCTACTACCAGTGCTACGAATTAGCCTATGAAGGTTCCTGATGAGGGTGTTTGCATTCCTCTTGGTTCCCCTGATGGGAGGGCTTCAAAGCATTCTGATTCTGAAGATGAGGAGTCTACCAGTCATGACATTGCACCACCAGATTTTCCTCAGGACTCACATCCAAATGACTTTGTTCCAGAAATCCCAAGAGATGTTTCTCCTATTTTAGATGTTGGTACTTCTACTCGTCGACCTAAATGGTGGCTCAGGACTATCGGAGATCTTCATGATGATGAACTCATTGAGGGCAGATTAACTCGTAGAGAGAGCAAGTAGCAACACACAGTCAATTTTGCTCTTATGGCCAACATCCACAGCATCTATGAGCCTCATACATATTCAGAGGCTAAATGGAATTCCAAAGTGGGAAAAGGCTATGCAAACAGAATACCATAGTCTTTTGAAGAATCACACTTGGGTTCTTTCTGACCTTCCTCCTGGGAAGAAACCTATCAACTGCAAATGGGTTTACAAGGTCAAGTATCGTGTAGATGGTACTTTGGATAAATATAAGGCAAGGTTAGTTGCTCGAGGATTCACACAGCGGGAGGGCATTGACTACGAGGAGACTTTTGCTCCTACTGCCAAGATGAGCACAATTCGTCTTCTTCTCGCCATTGAGCCCAATCTGGATGGACAGTTCATCAAATGAATGTCAAGAGTGCCTTCCTCAACGGCGAGTTGCAGGAAGAAGTCTACATGACGCAGCCTCCTGGTTTCAAGGTTGCCGACAAAGAACATTAGGTATGTAGGCTTGTGAAAGCACTCTATGGACTGAAACAGGCTCCCCGTGCATGGTACATGAAGATTGATCAGTACTTGGTTGATCATGGTTTTCAGCACAACCCTTCTAACAGTAATCTTTATGTCAAACACTCTGGTGATGATATTTTGTTTCTTGTAATCTATGTTGATGACTTGATCATTACTGGCAGTTCAACACATTTGATTGCAGCCATCAAACAGGATTTGTGTTAGGCTTTTGACATGACAGATTTAGGGCTTCTCCATTATTGTTTGGGTATTGAGGTTTGGCAAACCACTGGTAGCATCTTTATCTCTCAGTCTAAATATGCCAAAAGTCTGCTTGACAAATTTCGGATGCAGGATTCTAAACCTGCCTCCACACCTATGGAGAAGGGGTTGAAGTTGTCAGCCAACTTTGATTCACCTCCGGTCGATGAAACGACATTCAGGCAACTAGTGGGCAATCTCATCTACCTCACTGCCACTAGACCTGACATCAATTTTGTAGTGAGCTACATTTCTTGCTTCATGACAGCTCCAAAAGCTGATCACTGGATTGCAGCAAAGCGAGTGCTAAGATATGTGAAGGGCACTTTAGATTTTGGCATTCTGTATGGCAGATGCAAGGATCCAAAGCTGATTGGTTATGCAGACTCAGATTGAGCAGGTTCAGTGGATGACAAAAAATCCACTTTTGGGTATGTATTCAGTTTGGGTACAGCTGCTGTCACATGAACCAACAAGAAACAATAGGCAGTGGCTCTTTCCTTGACTGAAGTTGAATATCGAGGAACCGTTAAGGCAGCATGTGAGGCAGTTTGGCTTTGCAGGATGCTTTCTGACATGCACATGTCACAAGCAGGACCTTCTCCCTTGTACACTGATAATCAAGGGGTGCTCAAACTGGCCAAAAATCCAGTCTTCCATGAACGTACCAAGCATGTCGAGCTTCATTGTCACTACATGTGCAAACTGGTCGAAGACAGATCAGTTTAGCTACAGTATGTTCCGACAGCGGATCAGAGTGCAGATATTCTCACCAAGTCTTTGAGCCCGGATAAGTTTGAAAAATTCAGGGGGCAACTTGGTGTTCTTGACGGACTAACCATTAAGGGAGGGTGTTAGAATATTATCTTCTTATGTTAATGGTCAATATTATATTGTCTTAGTTAGCTTAGATTTCTACTGTTTCTACAGTAGTCTGTAGGTAGATAGACACCATAAATGTCTATAGTGTTTTGTATCTTCTATATTAAGTAATCTTTTTTTCTGTTAAAGAGAGAATGCTTTTACCATTCACAAGAGGTGCTATCCTTATTGATTCAGATTGGCCTAGTGTGTGGCCAATTGTAAAGTAGATTTCTGCTCTTGTTCATCTGATATTTATATATAAGAGATATACATGTTGCTGGGTTTTTTCTCCCTTGAGAAGGAGGGTTTTCCCAGGGTATTTTGTTGTGTTCTGTGTTCAGTGTTTTTGTGTTTCTGCTTATTTTAAATCTGATCTTAAAACAATAGATAGGGGAAGCGTTTCTCGGATGTTTCCTAGGGGGCCATTTTTAGGGGACGGTAGGGGACGGCGATATACAATATATATATATATATGAATTTTTCAAAATTTATTAATATATTATAGAGAGAGAGAGAGAGGGAAAGAGAGAGATATGTCAATAATTGATAACGACAATATCAATATGTAAATAAATCGCGAGAGCAGTAGTATAACAACATAATTAAAGTTAAGAATTGCTTTAATATTTTATTGTGATCTGTTAATAAGTAACGGTCTGTTTTGATTCTCCTTAATCAACCATATTCATGTTTATTGGTTTCTTAAAGGATTTCTTGAATTAGATTCTTCGACCTTTATAAATTCTTGGATATCAACTTTCTCAATCCACATTTCTCTTGCCAGGTTTCATAACCTGGGTTTTAGCCATCGTGGCAATATGATTGATTAGCTGCAATCTTGGATATGATATAAGCCACTCATTTATGCAGGTCCATTTCAACTCATTTTGTAGCACACTTCCTCCATGCCATTCCTGAAAAACATACAGTTTGAAGGAAAGCAACCTGTCAAACCTGCAAAGTGCAAACTAGCAATACAAGGAATCAGCTATAGTGACTCTTCGTTGACTAAAAAGCTCACAAGTTATTGTCAAGTCAGATCTCTAGTTAATGTTTCATCTCATTTGCTTGTCTTACTGTTTCTGTTGTTTTAATCATTTTGAATTGATTTTTATTTAATAACAGTTTGACACCTCCAAGAACCAATGCTTATTTGAAATTTGAAAATTTAATCATATTTAGCCTTTAGGAAGTCATTTTCAGCTTAGTAACAGATAATTTTATCTAGAAGGCTAGAACTATCAATTACAGGCTATGATATGTGACTATTTGATCATTGATATTTTTCTATCTGATGAATTGTATATGCTCATTTACAATTTAACTATCTACATGAACATTGATGTGTAAACAATTGGTTTCTACTATATGAATTTGTGTTTGATACTGTGAATATATTATATTATTTTGGGTTTGTGTTTTTATGAGTTACAAGTTGTTCTGATCATTTTTCTTCTTGAGTTTTCCCCTGCATGAATAATGTGTATTTGAACCAACAAGCATCTTTTTTTATTGGAGGAAACTTCTTGTCCGTGAGGGACGGCTAGCCGTCTCCGGTATGACGAGGGACATTCCAACGTCTCTCGGCCATACCAAGGACGGGGAGCCATCCCCAAACAGTCAGGGACGTTTCGTACTATTTCCTACTCTCTGGCCTGTTTCAGGGATGGCAAGGGGACGTCCCCTTTGCGTCCCCCCATACCAGGGACGACTGGGGATGGGGACAGTGGATTTTGGGGCAGGGGACATGCCCCCGTGTAACATAGGTTCAAAGTCTTTCTTGTAAGAGCATTTTGCAAACTTCCAAAATCCCCTTACATTGATAAATTCCTCAAATATATGTGCCCAAGTCGTAACTGGTAGGTATTTATGAAACAAAAATAATAATATTTTAAAAATGAATGCATTTATGAAAGTCACTTTTGAAATATTAAAGTTTGAACATTACAACTTGGTCATATATTTAAACATTACTTCTGATCTTAAAATTGACACTCAACCGACTGTCATCAAATGCCTATGCAGCTAATCCCTTGCTCGAATTCTCTGCAATGATGATTGTGTCCTTTGCTTGCTCATGAATCTGTTCTTGGTCCTCCTTAAATGTGTTCAACACTTGCTTGATTGCATCCAAATCTGGCCCATTGACATAACTGAAATGGAAGTTATAGGAGATATATATGCTTGTAATTTGATGAGCTTTTGTGTTTCTTATCAAATTCCTTGAATATGGACATTATTTTCATTAGCCTAACTAGAGAGGAGTCAAAATTGAGAGGTCAAGTTAATCTCTACTTAATCACCTTGAAAAGATGACTCTTGATATTGCTGGCATAATTGATTGTTTGACCTTCACCATAGAAATGCTATGATGTCTTCTGAATCAAGCATTCATCATCAAATCAGCAGCAAAATCACAAGCGTCTGCAAGTTTTTCTATTCTTTCATCAAGAAGATCAATTCTCAATTTTGTTTCAAGGCATTCTACAAGCAGGGGTTTGTTTGCTTTATCAAAAAATACCTTAAGTCATGAGCACTTAAAAGTCAGTTTTTACCATTTCCTTGGTTTGAGGAAGGTTCTCTTGGTGAATTTGCAATTCTTCTTTAGGTTTAGCTATCAAAGGTTTGACTAGGTCAGAATCTTCCCTAGTTTTGTTTTGCAGAGTGTTGATGTTGTAGCCGCGGGCTTCATACTTCCTGTTGGCATTTAAATTCGCACCTCTGGAATGTGAATTTGAAATGGACAGCTATGCACAATACAACTGCTCTTCAAATTAGGAGGGGAAGCTCCCTCTTGCTGATGGTGTGAAAAAAAGTAAATTAAAACTAATTCGCCTATCTTTTTGTTTCAGTTAGAGCACAAGGTTTATAAAACACAAACGCCACAGTTGAGATTTTATGATTAAGAATTCCAACTACGACTAACTTAAGCTAAAGACGTTTCTAATATCTCAAGTAATATGTAGAGCAAGAGAATTAGAAACAAACAAGGTTGATTCTCTGACAAAGTGCTTCAATAAACTCTTTCCCAACATACACCTACTTACTTTCAATGTAAGCTGAAATTAAGTTCATAAAAGCATAACACAATAAACGGAAATCTGAGACGTTATACCAAGGCAAAGGAGGCTCATGATTTTATTTCTCAAACTTCTGGAACAAAGATTACACTAAACACATGCACGGAACAAGAAATTGCAGCTAAAGAGGCTTGCAATCTTGTTCTTACACAAAGAGAACAGCAATTACAACAACTTCTTGTTGGCTAAAAGAGACTCAACAAGTCGCTATCATAAACACAATTGAACAACACTGAATAACAAATAGAAGGCACTTAGGCTCAGCGTTTTGTTATCACTAGCATGGTTTCTACACAAAGTGAACTGACACTGAATAACAACTTGCTGCATTACAGGCTTGCAATTTGCTATCACAATAACCGTTAAAGAAAACTAATGAGCGAAGGCTCTTATTTATAGGCAAGCAGAGGAGTAGGGAACCCTAAAATCTCCTTGCTTTCATAATCTAAGGCTTGCTCAGCAAGCAAGCTTTATTTCTAAATCTAGAAAGAAAATAACATCTAACACCTAAGAAAGCAGAAAAAATAGGAAATGCCAACTATTACAATCTATCTTATTTCTCTTCTCAAAGAATGTATAAGAATTGTTCCGAGAATAGAAAGAAAGCGGAAGGAAAGCTTCTAGATGAAAGCCGCTTTAAATCTCAATGGCATCCGCTAAAAAGCAGGAAACTGTGTCCCAATTAGGTGCATCTATACCCTCAATAGCAAAGTTGCGCTTTTTTTAAAGATATTCAGGAAATGCCAACTATTACAATCTATCCTCTTTCTCTTCTCAAAGAATGGATAAGAATTGTTTCGAGAATAGAAAGAAAGCTTCTAGATGAAAGCCGCTTTAAATCTCAATGACATCCGCTAAAAAGCAGGAAACTGTGTCCCAATCAGGTGCATCTATACCTTCAATAGCAAAGTTGCACTTTTTTTTTAAGATATCCTCTCCATCTGCAATTGATCTCAGGAAATCTTCAACCTCATTGGCCGCTTTTTCAAATCTTGCTAACATCATGGCAAGGTGATTCATTCTGCCACCAACTGTATTGGTGCTATCACAGTCGTGAACAACACTCTGAAATTGAGTTTGCACTTCATCAAGCCCGATGTAGGAACCATCTTCTTACTATACTTATCCTTGTGCATTTCCCACATCCTTTCACATTCGCCCTTAGAGATAGTGACGCTTTCAGGCCAAGGGGGAATGGAAAAGCTTTTCTCGATCATGTCAGGTTTCAAACTGCAAATCAATCTGCCATCCACTGACTGGATCTCCCATGTAGCCGGATTGTAATGCTTGATGCAAGTGATTACAAACTTGAGGCTCTATATTGAAATAGGAATAGACGCTGCTGCAAGAAGTCCATAGTGTCCCAAGTTTTTGATGGTCGTGTTGCCTGTGCTCTCCAAAGCGTGTAGATCAAACACCGACTTGATGTGATGCAAGTTCGTCTCAGCTATTTTGATGAAATCATGGTAGAGAGCTGATTTGACCTTGAAGTCGTTAGGAGTATACTCCATCATGAAAAACTTGAAGAATGACTGTAAACTCGCCTAGGTTCAGACAAATTTTGAGGAACTTTCTATTTTTAGAATGCTGGTTTTTCTTCCTCCAACGGACAAATTTTTCGAAAATTTTCTTAGATATGGGTTTTGCTCAGAATTTCGTTGCAAGACAACCCAAATCGTCCATTTTTTAAAAGTTTGAATTTAGACTGTAAAAGCAGCAAACCCTAATTTCTTCAATTTTTCACGAAAAAAGCTAGCACCTGGGTTTTGTTCAGAATGCAATTAGAAATGAACCCAGTTGATTAGATTTGAAAAACACTGATGGCTGATTGAAAAAGCAGCCAACCCTAATATTTGAAATTTGCTTGAAAAAAGCTGTGATATGGGTTTTCTTCAGAAGACTGATTTGAGAGGACCCAGATGATCAAAATTTGAAAACTCTGAAGATTTATCTGATATGCAAGGAAAAAGCAGCTGTTGCAACTTGATGAATTTCTTGAAAATTTCTTTAGAAGAATGAGATGAAGAGACCCAGAAGGCTGAAATTTGAAGTCTTTGATCTTCTCCTTGAAAATTTTGATCTTCTAGATGAAAAAAGCAATGAAAAAGCAAGGGTTTATATTGCTGGTCTGAAAATTTGATGAAGAATTTCTGAAAATCAACAAGTTGAAGCTTTGAATCTTGAAAATAAGAACTACAAAGTTGCTGCTCCGCTCTTCTCCTTTGGACGCCACCTGCAAGAATGATGAAAATTGCATTGAAGAGATGTATTAAATAGACTTAGGGTTTGAAATAGGTTTGCTTTCTTTTGCTTTAATCTTGAAAACCCTAAAATTAGCTGGTTCGGCGAACTTGGACGTTCTCTTCATCTTGCAATTTTGAAATCTTGAAAATTTTGGCTAAGGCATGACAAGTTGGGTGCCCTTCTTGGCTAGGGGCGCCAACTTGTTCCAGAGTTAGTCATTTTTTGGAAATTTTCACCATTTCTCAGTTTTGAAGCCCTACTTTCGCCCTGATCTCCGGCTTCTAGTTTGATCTGATGAGCGAGCTAGATGATTCATCACGTAGCCTGACTGATTCTGAGAAGGTTCCCCTGGATGCTCTTCTGGCTAAAAACTTTCTTTTGACCTTCAAATTCATGGGAGCCTATTTCCTCCAGGGGCTCTGAACTTTCACAATGTTAGCCATTTTTGCATGTTTTTCAAGTTCTTCATTTCCCTTTGATCTTTTGATGAAATCCTGATTCTGGGAGCTACGCCGATCTGATTGACTGGCTGTCTACTTCACTGGATAGCCTAACTGGAACCAACGAGGTGATCTTAGACGTTGCATCTGCAAATTTTATCATTAGAGCTTCAAAACCTTGGGCGCCCTTTCTCTCCAGGGGTGCCCACCTTTACCAGACTTAGAAACTTTTCTATTTCTTCATCAATTCCTCTTCTACAAATGATCCTGCCAGATCTGAAGCTCCGAGCGTTAGATTGACTAATGGTTGTGCTCGTTGTGGAGCTGAGACGATCTAAAGGGGAGTCTCCTGGAGACACTTCTATCAAAAAGTTGAATTTGGGCCTTTAAAAGCTTGGGCACCCCTGGTAAGCTGGGGTGCCCAACTTGACCAGAGTTAGTCAATTTTACTGTGTTTTCTTCTTGCGCGACTCTGGCTCTTGTCGGAACCTCTGTTTTGCTTGTTGCATCTGACGACTACCAACTCCGATTGATGTGCTAGAGATCTTGTTGGAAAGCTCGATCAAATCTGACGAAGTCACGTTGGAGGCTTCACTGGAAAATTCATTTGTTTAAGCCCTCAAAATCTTGGGTGCCTTTCTCCTTTAGGGGTGCTCATTTGCTCCAGACTTAGAAACTTTTATACTTGATTTCATCTTCATACTTGAACGTTCATTCTGTACCTTTAGCTTTGATCTGGATTTGTTGGAGATTGACCAGTTTGATGCTCAGACGAAGACATCCGTTGCGAAGCTGATTGGATTTAGAAGAGATTAAGCTCATTCGCAAACCCTAACTGCTGAATTTGCGCTTTCAAAAAGCTGGGCGCCCCTGGGCACCTGGGGCGCCCAAAGTTCCCAGACTTAGACAATTTTCAGTGACTTTTGATGATTTTCATTTTGTCTTCTGTTTGAAACTTCCCTGTTTGACCTCAAATTCCGGGTGGCTGGATGATCCGTTGACTGCACTGCCGGATTCACTGTGGAGCTGGGTAGATTTTGAACAACTTTCCTTGGGAGGTCAAACCCTAATTTTCTCATTTGGTGCCCTAAAAAGATGGGTGCCTATTCTCTCCTGGGGCGCCCATTTTAAGCAGACAACCAATTTTAGGCAGATTTCGCCTTCTTTCCCCGTTCTTCGTGCTTCCTCACTGACTCAACTCTTGCTCAGTACTTGAGTGTTGAATCTGACGCCTAGCAGCTGACTGACCTCCATTGATGACTTTTGAAGCTCCTGAAATGCTTTCTGAAATTGAAAAAGCAAAATAGACCCATTAGGGTGCTGACGTGGTTTTTGTGACCGCACCAACACAGAATAAAGTTTCCCAACGGATACCCTATCCTCTCTTGAACAAAGTATTCAGCATGCTAAGATTGCGAGTAAGATCATGCTTTCAACTCCAAGGTTCCGAATACTTAGAATACCCTCAGTTGGTTTGATGTGAGTTGTTGTGTTCTCACGAGGGGACTTACACAATTGTTCGATAGCTGACAACAGACAGTAGACTAAGGGCTTTGTGTGTAATTCGAATGATTTGGCAAATGAGCACAAGTTTCCTAATCCTAACCGGAAATGAACCGAATTAAAAAGGGGTGTAGGGCCTAAGAAGTTAATCTTTTATCTAAGGATGGAATGTGGGATCAATCTCGACAGACTTCGACCAGACTCTGCTCCGCCTCACGTTGGACAACTTACACAAAGTCGGTGCAATCTTCAAGGGAGTGACAAGAGGTTTTCAAATTATAACTCAACATGTAAGCACCATCAGAACGACGCATACGAACACATGAATCACAATCGAAGTTAAGTTTGTAAAGTTTTCCAGTTGACCACACAAGGCAAACCTCCCGTCGGCAAGCCGCTAGTGGTATGGATAGAAATGAAGTTGCCTCAGTTAATACCACAAGTCCACAACTAACATCTACTTGCATGAAAGTGAAAACTACTTTACTTTAAGCTACTTCAAGATACTACGTGAATTGGAAGGACGAAGAAGCCTCAACAACTATTCACAACAAAGAGGAATTCACCATCAATGAAAATTCTTTTATTATGAAAGCATACATGACAACTTCTTACAAAGTATCCAAAGGGAAGACTTTCCTTCCTTTTCAATCTACACTACTTTACTTTCTATTCTATCAACTTCTCTCTACTCCTCTAAGCTCTGCCTCTGCCTCCAAATCTAATATCTAATGAGATACAAATGAGGGAGACTCCCCCTTTTATAGTTAGCCAAGTCCCAAAAGACGGCTAGGGTTACAATTAATAGAGTGGCCAGAATTGTGCCACCTTAGCCCTAACCCTAAAAACTGCCAGAATAGGGAGTGGTACATTAAATGAATCAAAGATTCCCACTCACTCCCATAAATAGTAAAGGTAATAAATGTCCATATTCAGTCTTCTAGAAGATCCTCGTCCAGTAGTGCGTTCCCACTTGCCTTCTCTTTGACTGCCAACTCAACAAATCTGCCAAGTACAGCCTCAACTTCCTGAACCGAAATGGGTGGAACACAATCTAACTGAAACTCTAATACTGTGACTGAATGCTCATGCCTCGTATAAGATTTTCTCCAAGCCATCAAGGAGTCCTGCGTGTTCTGGATCAAAGTGGAGAAAGTAGAAGTATTCTCAAAATCATCTTGTACAAAGGTCTTAATATCTGCAAAGAAAGGCACCAGCAAACCCCTCAAATTATCAAAACTTATCTCATCTGGATTCAGCCGCCTAGCAAATATAGCCTCAAAGGTATTCTGAACTCCATCTATAATGTTGGCCATAGCCTTATGTACTCTAGCTGAATCCGCCTGTGCCGCATCGAAGAAGCCACGCCCTGTGATCGCCGAAGAATACCACCGAGAGAAATCATATCGGTCATTCTCCTGAATGACACCTCCATCAATCAGCACTCGCAATGGCACATGCCTCAATACCTCAAGACGCTGAATCACCTTACTCTGATAGATGGAAGCATCACCCCAAGCGTGATCCACTGCCTCCATCCGTGCCAAAATGCTAGAGGCCTGCTCAAAGGCAAAAGCAAGGTCCTCCATAAACTTCTCTGTCTCAACACGAACTCCCGTGACCCACTTATCTGCCTCCTGTGCCATCCTTCCCAACTCTATCAATCCACTGATTGACTCTCTAGGTATCTCTGCTGGAGGCTCTATCACTGGAACATCCTGCCCTCGAGAACGAGATAACTGCTGAACATATCCAATTAAAGCTTTGTGTTCTCCTTTCAACTTCTTATATTTTCCTTCTTTCTTGAACAACCTATCCTTGAGGACGAGGTAGGAGTTATCACACTCCTCAACAATCTGAGCACCAGTAGGGCGTCCCAAATCCAGAGTGGTGACCACATAATTTTCAGGAATTGCTTCATTCCGGTCACACTCAACTCGTGGCACAGCTACATGAAGGGTGCGAGAGCCATCCTCTTCAGTGGAGATCTTCGAAAACTTTCTTGCTTTCTTCTTCGGTGGAGGGGCACTGATCCGGTTCAGAAATTCTTCCATCTCAACTGCTGGATCAATTTCCTCACTAGGGCTTCTTCTCATTCTGTCCTTAAGCCAATCAGGCACATCATACTGTATATCGAAGGGCTGCTGCTCCTGTGCCTCAACTTCTCTAACTTGTTCAACTTCTTCATCATTCTGGCGAGGCTCATCGTCCTCAAGTGGCTGAGTATCACCTGACACTATATCATCATCATCGTTCATGGCCACACCTAACTCCTGCCGAAACTGAGGGTCGGTGATAGTCCCCTCATCATCCTGCTGATCAACCCTATCAGGTGCGTTGACACTCTGGCCAACCGACTCCCTCCGTGGAGGCTGAATATTATCCTGTACTGTCTGCACCTGATTCAATGCAATCCTCTGATCAGCAAATAAAGAGACCTCCTGTATACTTGGAGAACGTGTCTCCAATGGTGTCGCAACTGTAACTCATGGAGGCTCTGGCTGAATGGGCTCCTGTCGAACTATTTCCTTCTTCCTGGACTCTGGGCCTCGTGTAATCTGCTTCTTTCTGCCAGTGGTGGGCGTCCTGTGATCCCCCATCATATTGTAAGTCAAAGCAATTGACCTACTCTTTAATCTGTTTACTCGCCTATCAACCCATGCCCTAGTAAATGTCATGACTGGGATATAGAGAGTATCTAAATCTGCAACCTCGGGCTCTGACCAATCGGGAGGTGGAAGTGGAGTATCTCTCACTGTTGCATAATCCGGATGCACAACATCCATATCCTCATTCACCTGGTCTGGAACCGGTACCACTTCGCACTCCCTGATCAAGGTAATAGGCAACCGGGAAAACATTCTTTTCCTTACTTCAATTTCATCAGCCGCATCAGCCCAATAATCTTCTATGGTGGCCTTATGTTTAAATTCTTCGGACAACACCCATTTGATGTTATGATGCGGGTCATAGTGTTGTCGACTAGTGTGGTACGAGAAATGATAAAATTGAAGCTCACTTTCAGCTTCTCTAGCTGCCTGTATCGAAGGACACACCTCATCCGAGTTGCCCATTACAATTGGAAATTCTATCCCTCCCTTTTTCTTTTTCTTCTGAATCTTGTCAAAGGCAAGCAGTTGCCTTGATATCTCTAGCATCAATATTCTATCTGTCGGGTACTTAGGCAGCCTATATGGGTACGAGGAAAAACCCTGCAGCCTAACGTAAGAAAATCTCGGAAACTGTATGAACCAACACCCATACCTCTCAATCAGCTCTTGGGCTTCCCTCGAGATTCTGTGATGTAACCGCTCCTGAAGCAGCCTTGTGATATACATGGTGAAGGCATCGTTGACACGCGTGTAGTGGGTTGTGCTTGCTAGATGCAACTGTGGACAGGCATCATATATTTTAAACTGGTGGGAGCCACAACCAATAGGTTCCTTATAACAGATCCCCCTGTACTTCGTCATTCGTGCCAACATGTAGATAATGTAGGAGCTCATGTAAAATGTCTTCATTCTTCGGAGGCCCAGGAGCTGCTCATGTAGATTATCACTTATCATTTCGGCCCAATTGACATAGTCTTTAACCTCCAGCACGAGATTGATGTAGTAAAACATCCAAGGCTCAAAAATGAATGACTGTGCACAACCTCCAACCCGACTCAGCATCATGATGAGGTCACAGTATTCCTACTTCAAGTCATCCGCTATGATCTGCTTCGGCAACTTCGTACAAGAAGGCCTAGGAGTGCTCATCCAGTGGGTGTTAATTGTATCCATGCATCGCTCAAAAGCAGAAGCATACATACGCTCAGCTCGTTCTCTGGACTTGTAGATCATATTTCTGTGCACCGGGATCCCGAAAGCTTCACCAATGGCCGCCGGAGTAAGATTGGCAAGCACTTGGCCATCTGGTGACATGATCGACCGGTGTTCCTTCTCGTAGTAATTAGCACACTCCATTATCAGCTCCGAGCATTGAAGGGCTGGCGGAAAACCAGCAGCTGCATACAGTCCGCTTCGAACAATGTTGTGCGAAGTGACTGAAGCTCAATGACTTCCAATTCCAAACATCCTGTTCTTGAAGGTTTCTAGGTTGACGGAGCCCAGGTTAGTGTCTGTCAACTTGCCCAACTTTGAAATGAATTTCGACTCTGGCATGAACGTTTTACTCAACTTCTTGATCACAGCTTGTCTGGAGGCGCCATTGTCCTTTCCAGTCGTCCTTGCCTCAGCCATCTACAAACAATAACATTCATCAACAATCTAGTTTATAAAAATAAAACAAGACATTGCATAGGGGCTGCAGTCGACTTTAGAAGCTGCAATAACTCTTCTTTTCGCAAACCTCAGCTTCTTCTCTTGAGCTTCAACACTTAGAAAAGTTTCTAAGTAAATTTTAGTGACTTCAATCTGCAACAACTCCAATCAGCAACTTGAACTTCTACAAATTCGTACTTCACACCAGCAATCAGCAACTAGCAAGTTCGTATTTTTGAGTTCTCAGCTATTCCTTGTTTCAAGGCGTCCCTTCAACTGGCAATTTCCACTAAGCTCAATCAAGATAAGCTCTAACAATCAGCAAGTTCGAATTCAAGCTCTTGGCAATCAGCAAACTCAAGTCTTCAACCAGCAAGCGCGTCCCTTTTGCTAATGCACTTCTCAGCAACTCAAGGCGTCCCTCCTCAGCAACCTCAGCAACTAAAGCCTCAAACTCTTCAAGCAATTCACTGTAATGCTTCACTTAGAGCAAATTCGACTTCCTCAGCTGTGAAAAATAAGTGAGAGACCTCTCCATTTTATAGCTCAAAATCGAATTCTAGAAGAAGCCATTTTTAGCCAGTGCATTTAACTTCCACTACTCTGCTTCAAAAATTCGAATTCTCTCTCTCTAGTATTTCTGACACTTGTCTCCAGTCGTCGGGAATCTTGTTCTTCTAGAAACTTGACTTTGACTGGCGTCTTTGAATTTACTTTTGAAAATTTAATTTAAATTCCTCATTTTAACTCACCAGCCGGAGCTCTGTCGCTTGAATTTGAATTTAACTTCTCCTCTGCTCTGGAAAATTCATCCTTGAAGAATTCAATCAAAATCGTCTAGGCAACTATCTTCCAATTCATCACTTGGAAAGAAAAATTCATTCTGAAAACACATTTCATTCATCTTTGCCTTAGAGAATTTTAAATTCTCCCTTAGGAAAATTCATAATTTGAGTACTGATCAAATTCTTCACTGAAAAAGTGTCGGTGAAGTTCGGAAGATCTAGAAATCCATTTATCATTGCAAATGTTCAGTACCCAGAAGAAAATTTTCTTCAGAACGCCTCGAATCCATGGGTACCCAACGAACGGGTTCATTTAATTTTTTGAATTTTGAACCTTAGAAAAATATTATTTTCATCATTTTAAATTCATTCCTCGCCTGTGATCTTCCTGTTGCTCCAGCTTGGAAAATTTGAGTTCATCTGCATTATCATCGTCTTCTGACTTCATCTCTGAGAAAAGTTGCTCGTGCTTCGGAAAATTTCACCACCCTGAGTTCTAGGCGTATTTTCTCAGAAGAAAATAATTGCCTTAGAAAAATAGTTAGTCGTCTTGCATTTTGAGACTTTGCCTTAGAAAATTTATTTCATTTGCCAGCGAGAAAAGTATCATCTTCACTTAGAAAATTTTTATTCATGCCAGTGGGAAAATTTACTCGTAGAGGCGCGTTGCACATTTTATTCCCACTTGCCATTTGCATTTCACTCCACACTTGCAAGGCAATTTAAAATTCTAACGCCTTAAAAAAAAAATATTTCATTTTTTTCCACTCAACACTTTAGGCGCATTTTATGTTTATCCTTGCCTTAGGAAATTTTGTATCACTTAGCAAGTCACTTCACATTTTATTCCATCCCTCTAGGCGCATAACACTTGAGAGGAAATTCAAAAACCACGCCTAGGCAACACTCCTTGCACGCCTTGAAAAAGTTCCTAAGGCTTACCACCTTGAGTGCGCCTAGCTTTTACCATCTTTTCACCACGTCTAGGAAATATTCCTCACCTTATTTACCACCCCTATTCACTTTTTACACCTAAACATGGGCACATTTCAGCTTGGCAAGAGGATGACTCTTCGTATTCCAATTTTTGTCTTGACTTGAGGTGGTTTGGGCGCATTTTGGATGGTGAGGAGGATAAAAAACGTTTGACCTGTTGACCCTCTTCCACCTTGAGCACATTTTGATGCATGAGAAGGATAAAGCATGTTGACTTGTTGACTTTCTCTTCCTTTGGGCGCATTTTGATGTAGCTGGTGGATAAACTCATGACAACGCCTCAGGAGTGACTCTTCACCTTCCAATTTTTTGTCTTCACATGCATGATTTTGGGTGCATTTTGCCTATGGAGGGGGACGAAATTGTTTGACTACTTTGACCTTCCTTGCCTTGGGCGCATTTCACCCCTGCTGTAGGATGAACTTGGGCGCATTTCACCTGTGGTGGAGGATTTCTACACTTAGAAAAAATTTCAACTCTTTTGTGTTTTCCTTGGGTGCATTTTGGCATGCCTGCAAGACAAACTTCGTTGACTTCTCCTTGACTTTTTGCATCTTGGGCGCATTTTGCCCTGTGTGAAGGATGAACTCAACATTCTTAGAAAATTTTCATGCTTCCTTACTAGCTGGCGCATTTTGCCATGTCTTCTGGATAAAGTTCCAGACTTAGACAAATTTCCTTGTTGCTTGCCAGTATTTCATACCCTGCTATTTATAGTAAGTCTTCTGAATTTGCATCTCTGAAGCCCGGAATGACTTGAAATTTTGCACACTGCATCCTCATAACCTTATCAACCTGTCGGCACTGCCATTTTTAGTCACCCTACTATTTTTAGCATGTTTCTGAAGGTGGTTTACTATAAATAGTAAACTCATGTTTCTGATAGCTCCCATGCTCCGATCGTCTTGAAATTTTAATGAGGCGCTCCTCACCACGTGACCTATTGGCTGACACCGACGCATGCGCTCAATTTACTATTTTTAGCCAGTTTCCAATCTGACTTACTATAAATAGTAAGTGCTCCATTTGACTTGAAATTTCACCAGCAGATAGCCTGCAGGACGCTGGTCGCGGTGGTTTACACCGGTTTTCGAAAATTTTGACTTTTTACGCCTATTTTTAGGCTCCGAAGTTAGAAACCCTAATTTGCTCCGCATGCACATCAAATGAACTCTGTTTCTCTTTGTTTCTGCGGCACTGTGATCAGCTCGTGAATCTGAACTGCTGGGAAGCAGTTGCCGGGACACACCTGCTAAAAATAGCAAATTCCTTCGAGTGAGAATCCTCGTTTGCATGTCACACCATCGCGAAGCTCTCGAAAAACCCATCAGGAATCATCTGACATGCAAAAGAAACCGACATGCAAACCCTAAAAATAACCTTGTTGAACTAAAGTTGTCGTCTCATTTTGCATGTTATATCATCGCTAAGGTCTTGGAAAACCGGAAGGAATATGCCAAAACAAAAATCTGCATCGCGCCACGGGTGTGCGAAGCGGTGCTAAAATAATCTTATCCGTTTTGGCTCCAAATTTTCGACGTGCTCTGATGTAGTGTGATTGTCGAATCTTGAAATAGCCGGAATTGCACGCAATTTCACACTTACTAAAATAGTAAGTACCTCGGAATTTGTGAAAATTCGGAAGCCCTCTTGGAAACGGCAACAATGTTAAGTTCAAATTTTCAATTCGACTCTATTGCGACCTGTCGGGAACGATGAAACCCCTAATTTTAGACTTGGTGGAGTTTCACACTTAAACTCACTGACGGGCGCAACCCCCCGAAAGGCGGACATCAAAAAAGAGACAAAGCGAGAGAGAGAAGAAAACCCAAGCCAAAAGACCGAAACGGAGCAAAAATTAGGGGGTCCCCATTTAAATGGGGCGATGTGTGAAAAGGTCACAACATAGGGCAAAACTGATCGTTTCTTGATTCTGACTGCACCAGCCTGATGAGGAAGTATTTTGAGCCAATCAAAATCAGTTTGAACCCTAACGGACCAACTTTCTATTTTTAGAAAATTTTGTCAATATTCGTTTCGAAAGAAACCCATAAAAAGTTCTATTTTTAGAAAATTTCTAAAAATAGCAGTTTTCCTAAAAAGTAGGGATGGAAAATTGAGATATGGGTTTTGTAGATTAGGTCGCTCTGAGCAGACCCAGATCGTCAGATTTTGGAAATTTCATGTTTTTACCCCTCATGCAGGACACGCAAACCCAAATTTTGACCTTTTTGACAAATTTAACAGGATTTTTACTCATTTCTTCAAAATGTCTAAGTGTAGCAAAATTTTTAATTTGGGGTACAACACTTCCAACAATTTATAAGTAATAAATTAAATATAGCCAATGGCTATTTATTTATTGGAGACGATTTATGAAGAGACACCTTCACTTACATTTGTGATTTATATTATTAATAAGGCCGACTTCATCTAAAAGTTCGCCACCTTTTTGTAAGTCACACCCATTCACTTAAGGCCGACCTTTCATCTATGAAGGGACGTGTTTGTTGGAGATCACTTCATCAAATTGTATATTAAGGAGGCGCTGTTCACTTTCATCTTCATCCATTCCATTCATTCAAGAAAACTGCGAATTACCTACAACAAGAGTTCGATATAGCAGATCGAAATTATTCTTCAAGGAGATCGACATTATTATTCAAGGAGTTCAATCTTCTTCTTGTGATATTGCATTAAGTGTGGTGCTGCTAGTTCGGCCTTGTGATTGGGCCTCATTGTAAAGCGAATTGCTGTTCATTATTCAATATATAAGTGATATATTGTTGCTGGGTTTTTCTCCCTCAAGTTGGAGGGTTTTCCCAGGGTATATGATGTGTTAAATTGTTTGAAATTGTTCTATATCTGCTTATTTAATTTCTGATCTTAAAACTAACATGGTATCAGAGCGGGTTTAAGCAAGATCGTGATCAAATTTATATAAGCAACATAATCTCATTCTCTTCTTCTCATCTTAGTGTGTCTATCTTAACTTCGAAAATGGTGATCGGACTCAAGGTTGAAGATAGACTCGAAGGTGCCTATAACTTCACCTCTTGGAAGTTTAGAGTTCTTATTGCATATTGCATTGGAAGAAAATGAGATTCTCGAGTTCGTGGAGAGGGAAGTACCCGAGCCTTCCGATAAGAATGAGAAGACACAATGGAGGAAGAATGGCACAAAGGCCAAGAAGATATTGATTGATTCTGTGAAGGATCATCTTGTGCCTATTATCTCCAAATTGAAGACAGCTAGAGAGATGTTCAAGACCTTGGAGGGATTGTATGAGATCAATAACACCAGCAGAGCTCTTGCATTGAGGCAATAGCTACATCACATCAAGATGGCAAAAGGAGATTCAATCATCTCCTTCTTTATGAAGATCACTGAGTTGAAGGATCAACTCTATGCCATTGGAGACATAATTGATGAGCGAGACTTAGTCATGTTGGCCCTTAATGGTCTTCCTCGATCTTGAGAGCCTTTTATCCAAAGTATAAGTGGAAGATCTAAGCTACCTAAGTTTGATCATCTTAGGGCAGATTGCATTCAAGAGGAATCAAGGTTGGTAGCAAGGGGTAATGGACGAAGTTCTCACAATGAAGACAATCATGTTCTTGCTGCTCAAACTTCAAAGAAGAAAGGAAGAGAAGGGAGAAAAGGTAACTTCAAAAGGAATAGAGACAGGAAATCGGATGCTGCTCCTGAATCAAAGAAGAAGAAGGATCTCTCCCATATATAGTGCTTCAGTTGTGACAAGTTTGGTCACTATGCTAGAGATTGTGCAACAAGACCAAAGCAACATGCTTCTACTGTGGATGTGGATGATGTCTCTCTTCAGAAGGAATCAAGAGATAACTCAAGTGGATTTCTATTTATCTTAGCCCTATCAAGCAATGTTCCAACTGATAGCAGCATATGGTTGATTGATTGTGGCACTTCTCGACACATTACAGGATATAGAGAGCACCTTTCAGATTTGGTGGAGAGAGAAACCAACATTCAAGTAATAATCAGAGATGATGCTTGCTATTCAGTGAAGGGTGTTGGAGCCTCCTCTCTTCACCTAGATTCCGACATCTCTCTTCATTTGAGTGATGTCTTGTTCGTACCAGGTATCAAGAGGAACCTTGTATCAATTTCAGCCTTGGAGGACAAAGGATATCAAGTTGCATTTTCTGAGGGAAAAGTTCTTGCTAGGCCAAAGAACTCTAGCATCAAGATAGGCTGTGTGATTGGTGTTTGGCAAGAGAGTCTTTATAGACTTTCCATTAGTCCAATGCAAGCATTGTTGCATGATTCCACCAGTTCAAGCGAGCTTTGGCATAGAAGACTTGCTCACCTCCATTTCAGAGCTCTTCCATCCATGGAGAAGATAGTGTTTGGCCTTCCAAAACTCAGTCAAGAGCATGATGATACGTGTAGAGGATGCGCATTGGGTAAGAATACTAAGGGCCCTTTTCATAGTAGTGAAAAAGTAGATTAAAATGTATTCTAGATCTTGTTCATTCTGATTTGTGTGGTCCAATGTCTGTTGCATCCTTGAGTGGTTTTTGCTATTATGTAATTTTCATTGATGACTACTCTAGAGAGACTTGGATTTATTTTTTGAAGTCTATGGAATCTGAAGTACTTAAGAAATTCAAAGAATTTAAGGCTCAAGTAGAGAATTTTTCTGGAAAGAGGATCAAACTTTTGAGATCAGATAATAGAGGAGAAAACACCTTTGGAGGCTTCCATAACTTTTGTATCGAGGCAAGGATTAAGAGGGAGTTTTGTGTTCCTTACAATCCACAGCAAAACGGAGTTGCAGAAAGGAAAAATAGATCCATAGTTGAGGCAGCTAAAGCTATGATCCATGATCAAGACTTGCAAATCTTCCTTTGGGCAGAAGCATCTAGAACTGCAGTGTATGTTCAGAATCAGAGCCCTCATCGTATTTTGGAGAATATGACTCCTAAAGAAGCCTTCACAGGCATGAAGCCTGAGGTTAGTCACTTGAGAATATTTGGTTGTCCTGTTTATATTCATGTGCTTAAAGATAAGAGAACTAAGTTAGAACCATTTGGCAAGAAAGGAATATTTGTGGGTTATAGTGAATCCTCAAAAGCCTACAAAATTTACATTCCAGGACAGAAATAGATAGAGATCAGCAGGGATGTCTCTTTTGAAGAAGATGTTGCATTCAAAAGATCTAAAGGTTCATACATGGAGATAGATAATGAAGATCAGGAGACTCCTCAGGACATGGACGTTAATCATACTCTTGAGATTCAAAGGGAGTCTACTGAACCAAAAGAAGATAATTATCCAGTTGAGCCTTTGGAACCAACTGATGGGCCAAGAGATGTTGTCATAGGTCGAAAGAGACCTCTATGGGCTAGGCAAACAATGCAGGAGGCAGAAAAGTTTGCAGCTCCTAGAGGCACATTCAGAGAAAGCAAAAGACCACAGAAGTTTCCAGGCTATGTAGTGTTGATGTGTTTTTCGTGACCGCACCAATATAGAATAAAGTTGCCAACGGCTACCCTATTCTCTCTTGATCAAAGTATCCAACACGCTAAGATTGCGAGAGAGTTTGTGCGTTCAACTCCAAGGTTCCTTCATGCAATGGATAGTCTCAGTTGGTTCGATGTGATTTGCTGGTATTTCAAGGGGACTTACATAATTGTTCAACAACGGAGAAAGGAATTTGAATGCTTGAAAGGTTTGCCTATAAAGCTCTTGTTTCATAAACTAACCAGAAAGTACTGAATTGAAATGGTTGTAGGGATAGAAGATGCTATGGACTAATCTATGTGTGGGACATGGAGATCAATTTTCACAAGCCTCAACCAGATTCCATTTTGCCTCACTTCGGACAGCCTCCACAGAACTGGTGCAATCTTCAAGGGGAGTAACTAAAGATATTTAGATTACAATTCAACAATGAAGACACCCTCACAACGACGCATACCAACATGAAGATCGTAATCAAAGTTAAGTCCACAAGTTTCCAGTTGACCATGCAAGGCGAACTCACCATCAACGAGCCCACTAGTGGTATGGATAGACGAAGTTTGCTCAAATTGAAGGCCACATTCCACAATTACTAACTACTTGCATGAAATGAAATTTACTTTACTTTAAGCTACTACTTGAATCAGAAGGACGAAGAAACCTTGCTAGCTACTCACAACAAAAGATGAGATCGTCATCAATGAAAACGCTTTTTATTATGAGAGGGTTCACAACAATTTCTTACAAAGCTTTCAAATGAAAAAATTTCCTTCTTCAAACTACACTATCGATCTACGCTATGCTACTTCTAAGTTCTCTCTCTATCTTCCTATCTCTACTCTAATCTCTACTGTCTAATCCATTACAAATGAGGGGGGATGCCCCTTTTATAGTTGGCCCAGTCCAATGGACGACTTAGATTACAATCAAATGAAGGGCTCAGATCAAGCCACATAAACCCTAACCCTAAAAACTGCCACCAAGAGGAGTGGGGTAATAAATGAGCAATTGATGGCCACATCCTTCTAGAAGATTCCCGTCTGGAAACACGTTCGCATTGTTCTTGTTCTTCTCCTTGATTGCAAACTTGATGAGTCTGATCATCGTGGCTTCAACTTCTTGAAAGGGTATGGCAGGCACGTTCTCGATCTGACTCCAAGGTGGCAACTTCTTAACCTGTTTGATGATGATTTTCCTCCTTCCTGCCATTGCATCTTGAGCTATACGAAGCACGTTGGAGAACATCTTTTGGGTCATCGAAGGACTTTACACTTAAGGAGAATTTCTCTACTTTGCCCTTTAGACCATTTCGTTGTCATTCTTTAACATTGAAGCCTTTTGTTCACTCCTCATCCTTAGTCTTGAGGGCGTTTTAGTGCTTGAAGATGACTCTTAAACGCCTAGGTCTTCATCATTTCTTCATCCTCATCCTGAAGGATTCTCCAATCTTGGACTCGACCCGTCCTCCTTTGCCACTCGCCTGACTGCGTTGGGTGCAACACTGGGTCAACACTTAGCCATTTCTTCCAAGTACTCGCTCCATCTCCCCAAGTGATCATGCCTTGACCTTGGTGTTCACCCTACAAAACAAGCAAGAGAAGAGCATCAAAACACTTCATAATATAAATTCACCTCACTTACCTGATCCTGACATTTTGATTTCCCAGGTCTGATTGGCCTCATTCATCATTTTCTCCCGCAGACTTTGCCTTCTTTACAACTTTTCATCATGGGCATGTTTAATATCCTGAGAGCTGGGGCGTATATCACCTTGATGTTTGAGTTTAACTTCATCTTCAACTTCCCATGCCTTAGACAAATTTCCCCCTTTTTATCTTAGAAATAATTTATTTCCTCTAGAAAATTCATCAACCAAGCGCCCAAGTGAAAATCTCCACCTTAAAATCTCCAGTGAGGTGTGGAAGATTTCAAAATCACCTCCTTACTGAAAATGTCCAATACCCAAAAGAAAATTCCCCTCAAAACGTGTAAAATTCATGTGTCTACAAACGAAGGGGTTCATTTAATTTTCAAATTTTACCCTTAGAAAAATATTTTGCCATCGAATTTCATCTTCATTCTTCATCTTTGGGTGTATTTTCTTGCTTTGCCTTGACAATTTTCATTAATCTCATGAAGTTGGAGTATTCTGACTCCTTCTTGCCAATTTGTCCATGCCTTAGCAGATTCTATCATCCTCCTTAAAACTTCGGCGTATTTCTCTAGAGGTGGAATTTTGTGCCTTAGAAATTTTTTAAATAATATCATCAACATGGGCGCATATGAGGGGTCCAGAGGGACTTCACATGCCTTAGACTATTTTTTTTCTCATCCAACTTTCTTCACTTTGGGCGCATTTAGCATATCAAGGTGGAATTAACCACGCCTTAGCACATTTTCCTTTTAGAAAGCCACCACCTCCAACATCCTTGGGCGCATTTCACATGCCTAGGAGGATTTAACTTAAAACGCCTTCGAATATTTCCTAGCTTCACTTCTAACATGGGCGCATTCAAAGGGTCAAGGAGGAAGTCAACACTTTTGTCCTTTTCCTAGCTCATTTGGGCGCATTTCACATCTCATGGAGGAATAACCCAATGCCTTAGTCATTTTTCTTCACCTTGACTAGATGAGGGCGCATTTAGGGGGTGGTGAAGGAATAAGCCAACACTTAACACCTCTAGCAAGTTGGGCGCATTTGGGGGTAGGAGGAGGAAGTTTGACTTCAACGCCTTAGTTTCTTTACCACCAACACTTCTTTCCTTGGGCGCATTTGAGGTATGGAGGAGGATTTAACTTTGACTTATGACTTCATGAAGAGTGGGCACATTTTGGGGGTGGTGAAGGAAGTTTGATACTTAGAATATTTTTTCCATCACCTTCTCAAGCTGAGGGCGCATTTTGGGGGTTCTGCAGGAATAACTCATGCCTTAGAAACTTTTTCATCACCATCTCTCCTTGAGGGCGCATTTAGGGGTAGGAGGAGGATTTATCAATGCCTTGGAAACTTGTCTTGGCCTCACACCATAACAGGGCGCATTTGGCATGCTGAGGAGGATTTAACTTCAGACTTAGAAAATTTTCATCACCTCCATGCTTGTCCTTGGGCGCATTTTGGGGTATGAGCAGGAATTTCTTCTTGGAAACTTTTTCATCCTCCTGCCATTCTCATCTTGAGCGCATTTGACAGGGTGAGCAGGAATTTCCTCAGAATTAGACATTTCTCAGCTTGCTCGCCCCTGTTTACTATATTTAGTAAGCCCTCTGATTTTCATACCTCTGAAGCTTGGATTGATTTGAAATTTTCGCCACAGGACCTTCATGATCTAGTTGACCTGTTCACACTGCCATCTCATGTTGACTTGCTATTTATAGCATGTTTCTGGAGGTGATTTACTATTTATAGTAACTGCTCAGTTTCATGACTTCCCCAACTCCGTTTGACTTGAAATTTGAATGGTGTGACCCTCATGGGATGACTTGCTTGTTCACATTGGCGCCTGCTGCTGACTTACTACTTATAGCCAGTTTCTGGAGTGCCTTACTATAAATAATAAGTGCTCAGATTGCCTTCAAATTTTACCCGTGGATAGCTTGAAAGATACTGATCGCAGTGGGATACACTGGTTTTCGAAAATTCTGGCATTTGACCCCTCATTTTGGGTCCCGAAGCTGGAAACCCTAATTTGACTTGCATGTTGCTCAAATGATCTCTGTTTGACCCCGTTTTTGTTGCATGTTGGTAAGTTTGTGATACTGAAGTGCTAGGGGGGGGGGGTGGCTGCCAAAGTGGATCTGCTAAAAATAGTAAATTCCTGAAAAAGTGACCAACTCTGTTTGCATGTCACATCACTGCATAGCTCTTGAAAAACCCATAAAGAGTAACCTGACATGCATTGAAAAGTGTTGCATGCAAACCCTAAAAATAGCCTCTGAAGACGGCTCCTAAAAAAGTCTTGATCCTGGTTTGCATGTTATACCACTGCGAAGCTTTTGAAAAACCCACAAGGAATGTTCAGACATGCATAGAAAATTCCAACATGCAAACCCTAAAAATAGCTTCCGAAGGCTGAGTACTGAAAGTCACCGTCTCATTTTGCATGTTATATCACTGCGTAGGTCTCAGAAAACCCAGAAATATTCTTCAGACATGCATTGAAAAACTTCATATATAAACCCTAAAATCAGCTCCTGAAGGTGAATTTGCTAAAAATAGAAAGTTGTCTGTTCCAGCTCAAAACTCGTAGACAAATAGCTTGACGTGCTCTGGATGCAATGTAACGATTGGAACTTCAAAAGTGCTGAGAAAACGTCCCAAATTAGGTACTTACTAAAAATAGTAAGTTGTTAGAATCCAATGAAATTTTGTTGGGAACCTGCTAGAAGCATGTTGACTGTATCGCCAAACTCAGATTTCACTTTACTCACTCCATTTGACTTCAAACTGGCTAAAAGATTCAAAACCCTAATTTTCAGACTTGAACAAAATTTCACGTTTAAGCTCAAAGACGGGCACACCTCAGAAAGACAGACAGCAGAAAAGAGACAAACAACAGGAAAACCAACCAAAATCAAGCCAAAAGACCCAAACGAAGCAAAAATTAGGGGGGGTCCCCATTTTCAATGGGGCGATGTGTGAAAAGGTCACAACATGTAGCATTAACGAGTCATATCATTGAGTCTGAACCTTCCAGTGTTGAGGAAGCATCAAGTCAGCAAGTATGGAGAGATGCTATGGCTGAAGAATATCAATCTATCATCAAGAATGGTGTTTGGGATATTGTACCGAGACTTGAAGGAGAATCAGTTGTATCTTCTAAATGGCTTTTCAAGATCAAGCATGCAGCTGATGGAAGCATTGAGAAGTACAAAGCTAGATTTGTGGCTAGGGGATTCTCTCAGAAAGAGGGAATAGATTATGAAGAAACTTTTGCTCCGGTTGCTCGCTATACATCCATCAAGACTATCATTGCTATTGCAGCGGCTAAGGGATGGAAGTTACATTAGATGGACGTGAAGATTGCATTCCTTAATGGTGTAATTGAAGAAGTATACATTGAGCAACTTGATGACTTTGTGATTCATGGGAAGGAGTCTCATGTTTGTAAATTGAAGAAGGCTTTGTAGGGCTTTAAACATGGGCCTCGTGTTTGGTATGAGAGGATTGATCGATACTTGATGAGTTTGGGCTTCTCCAAGAATGATGCTGATTCAAATCTCTACTTCAAGATAGTTGATGGTGAGGCTTTAATCTTGGTTCTCTATGTTGATCTATTTCTTACTGGAGCAAAATATCTCATTATCAAATGCAAGGAGTTAGCTTCTAATTTTGAGATGAAGGATCTAGGATATATGCATTACTTTCTAGGGTTGGAAGTATGGCAGAGACCTAATGAGATTATTTTGAGTCAAGGGAAATATACCATAGACATCTTCAAGAGATTTGGGATGATTGATTGCAAATCTATGTCTACATCGATGGAAACTAATTTGAAGAAGTTGAGTCTGCAACTGGTTCAGATCTGGTAGATCCTACTATGTATAAGCAGTTGATTGGGTCATTGATGTATCTAGTCAATACTAGACCAGATATTTGCTATGTAGTGAATGCACTCAGTCAGTTCATGTGTGAACCAAGGAAAATTCATCTAGTTGCAGCTAAGCATATCTTGAGATACTTGCGTGGCACAGTTGGATATGGCTTGAGATATACTTCCAGTGTAGATCTAAATCTGCAAGGATATTCTGATTCTGATTGGGCCAGGAGTGTAGCTGATCAAAAGAGCACCTCTAGATGTTGCTTTAGTTTGGGGTCTGTGATGATTTCTTGGTGTAGCGGGAAGCAGTTTTCAGTGGCACTAAGCACTGCAGAGGCAGAGTATATTGCAGCATATGTAGCAGCTCAAGAAGCAGTGTGGCTTCGAAAGCTCCTTGTAGGATTGTTTGGACAATCATTGGAGTCGACTGTTATTCATTGTGACAATCAAAGTTGTGTGAAGCTATCTGTCAATCCTATGTTTCATGATAGAACAAAACATGTTGAGATCAAATACCATTACATCAGAGATATGGTACTGAGGAAAGCTATTCAGTTGAGATATATTTGCACTGATGAGTAGACGATTGATATTCTCACCAAGCCTCTCTCCAAAGTGAAGTTTGTGCATTTTCAAGACAAGCTTGGAGTTGTGGAGAATGAAGCCCTTGCTGAGAGGGAGACTCAGCATCAATAATCTCTTGTGATTTGCTTTGATGCATCTTTCTCTGTGATAGAGAAATTTGAGGTGAAAGCCCTTGTTAATGCATTTTTCTCTGAGATAGAGAAATTTGAGGTGAAAGCCCTTGTTCCACCCTCTGGGAGTAGCCATGGTGGATGTCATGTTGAGAGACTCCGTGACAACATCACGTTGAGAGACTCCATGATGATTCCCTTGTACTTGTGTTTATCCACCCTCTGGGAGTAGCCATGGTGGACATCATGTTGAGAGATTCCATGATGACATCATGTTGAGTGACTTCGTGATGGGAACTTGTGCACATGTTTCTTTCCATACATGGGTCCATGGTGGACGTCATGTTGAGTGATGCCATGACAATATCACGTTGAGTGACTCTGTGATGAGCTCTTCTCCACAAATGGGTGTAGCCATTGTGGATGTCATGTTGAGAGACTCCATGACACGGATATCTAGAAGTATTCCTCCCTAGCTAAGAGGGAGTGTTGATGTTGTAGCTGCGGGCTTCATACTTCCAACAATTTATAAGCAATAAATTAAATATAGCCAATGGCTATTTATTTATTGGAGACGATTTATGAAGAGACACCTCCACTTACATTTGTTATTTATATTATTAATAAGGCCGACTTCATCTAAAAGTTCGCCACCTTTTTGTAAGTCACACCCATTCACTTAAGGCCGACCTTTCATCTATGAAGGGACGTGTTTGTTGGAGATCACCTCATTGAATTGTATATTAAGGAGGCGCTGTTCACTTTCATCATCATCCATTCCATTCATTCAAGAAAAGTGTGAATTACCTACAGCAAGAGTTTGATATAGCAGATCGAAATTATTCTTCAAGGAGACCAACATTATTATTCAAGGAGTTCGATCTTCTTCTTGTGATATTGTATCAAGTGTGGTGCTGCTAGTTCGGCCTTGTGATTGGGCCTCATTGTAAAGCGAGTTGTTGTTCATTATTCAATATATAAGTGATATATTGTTGCTGGGTTTTTCTCCCTCAAGTTGGAGGGTTTTCCCAGGATATATGCTGTGTTAAATTGTTTGAAATCGTTCTATATCTGCTTATTTAATTTCTGATCTTAAAACTAACACAGAGCCATTGCATCTTCAATGATTTTGGATCCTTGAGACAAGTTATCCACCTGCTGCTTTGTTGCATTGAATTTCATTTCCTCAATGGTAGAAATATCTTCACTTCAAATAGTGGGAGGCAATGCAATTGGCATGGACATAGACTATAATGGCTTATCTAAATGCATTATGTAAGAAGTAAGCTTTTCAACTTGCTCCTTCAGCTGTTGGTTGGTTTTCTGATCTTTGTCTATCCTTGAAAAGATAGTTGTAACATGAAATATGCTAACCAATTTTTTTGATAGATTTACACAACATAAACCAGCACTAGCCAACTTGATTAGCGTTAGCTCCAAATTGAAATCCAAGTTGAAAGATCTCAACGCCAAGAATGCACACTCAATCCCAAGGAAGGAGAGGTGTTGTCATATGGCGGAGAAACTAAAAACGATAACTTGAAATGAAACAAACTCAACGTCGAGAATGTGCACTCAAGATCCCACTGAGGGCGAGGTGCTAACATATAACGGAGTTATTAATTAAAACTGAAACAATTAGGCGGATAACCAGCCATGAAGATACATCTATCTAATTCATCCGCTGCGGCGGGCATCCACTTGAGAGTGGGGATTCACCACTTGAAAGTGGGTACAATGAGAGCTACAATGTTCATTCTCCACACTGGCGTTAAACCATCCAGGGGTAATTTAATATGGAATTCAACAAGTAATTGTAGAAACTAAAATGGTTGGATTAGTACTACTAAATCTCAACCTTGCAATCAATAACTTTGCAGATTACTAATTACAATGAAAGAGAATGAAGCTAAGAAGAGGAAAATGAAATTTAACAATGATTTAACACTCCAAAACTGAAGTAATAGGCCAAAACAAAAAACTACCACAATCTGATGTAAAAATCTGAGTTCTAGAAATTCTAACCAGCTAACAAAGAACAACATGAAATACTCATAACTTGGTCAAATTACCTCCAAATGACATGAAATTAGTTGCAATGATCTCCTGGAAGATAGGCGCCCATTCCATGATGAAGAAACAACAACAAATGATGAGTATTATTTTCTTAGCACAATTCCCAATGTTCTAGAATGGTACGGCCTTGAGCAAGGGCGATTTTGACAAGTAAAAATTAGAAACTTCAAACAAAAATCTGCAAATTGGTAGAAGGGGTCGCCTTGGGTGTAGGAATAGATAGGAAAGATACCCACAAGCAATTTAAATTTACTCCAAGAGCTGTATGTAAAAACCACCGTCAGCTGTAGATGAACCAGCAACTTCAAAATTGACAAAACTCCAAAATTCTTCAACATTCGAATTCAATCTGCTAGCCTGGATGAGAAGCAGTCCCAAAACCAACTAGGTGTTATCTTTCAAACACGAAATTGGATAAATGCTAAGAGGTAAGCATTCCTCGAAGCTAAATTCATGAAGTCATTCCGATAGCATAAAAATATGATAAGCATAATGGATGTCAAGGCTAGAGCAAATCCTTCACTATATAGAAGCTCACAAAACTCTTCAATTTCCTGAGAAGGCACACTAGTTCTATCATATTCCTGAGTTCCCAGAGGATATGTTCAACAAGCAAAAAGATTGTAGTGACAAGACGTTCTCTGTACCTGTCTGTCAACTAGTTGGTGGTCATGGCCTGTGTGGTAACGGCTAGTAGTATGCGAAATTCAAATCTTCCATATGGTGTCAAGATAGGACCTAGTTAAGGTTCTTGTGGTAGTGCACGACATCATGATATTTTAGTGGCAACAAAATTTAACCGACCTGTTACATGTTTCATGGAATTTGAATATAGGTCCATCTTATGTCATCCTGGTTATTTGTGGACCCTTGGCTAACATAGAAGTGTTAATGTAAAGTCATGTATATATTCATCAGTCTAATGGATGCACAATGTGAATTTGATGAAGTGTAAAAAGCGAAAATATAAGGAGATGGTCGTGAAGCTAGAGTTATTCAATGTGAGTTGCATTTCAAAGGGTGCGCCATTATCAGAAGATCATAAGAAGTGTGGAAGGGTGTTTGTAGCCAATCTAGAAGTGCATGAGGTGTCTTAGGCTACAATTGAAGATCCGCAAGCTTTATCTATGTAATCCGATAGGATTGGTGTTCTACCTGTTGTGCTGATTCAATTGGGGATTGGTGTCTCTGGTAGGTTGACACCTACAAACACAATAGGGGATTGTTGTCTCCGGTAGGTTGGTGCCTACTTCATATTGTAAAATTCACTTGTATATTTCTACTTTGTGAGGTTGGATGTGGGTAGTAGATCCAAGCAACTATTCTCACTGTGGTTTTTCCTATTGATGTGTTTTTTATGACCGCACCAAACAGCAAAATAAAGTGTCCAATGACTACCCTATTCTCTTTTGATCAAAGTATTCCACATGCTAAGATTGCAAGAGAGATCATGTGTTCAACTCCAAGGTTCCTTTTATGCAATGGATAGTCTCAGTTGGCTTGATGTGATTTGTTGGTATCACGAGGGGACTTACGCAATTGTTTGGCAACAGACAGCGGACTAAGTGAAAGGGGGTGGTACGAGACTCGAAAGATTTGTCAGGTAAGTGCAAATTTCCTAATACTAACCGGAGATGTACTGAATTTAAATGGCTGAAGGGATGAGAAAGCTAAGGACTAATCTAAGAGCAGGACGCGGGGATCAACCTCAACAAACTTCAACCAAACTTCGCTTCGCCTCACTGAGGATAGCTTCCACGAAGTCGATGCAATCTTCAAAGGGTGGCTAAAGATATTTGGATTATGATTCAACATGCAAATACCATCACAATGACACATAAACTTGCCAATCATAATTGAAGTTAAGTGTGAGATATTCCAGTCGACCACGCAAGACAAACTTACCATCAGTAAGCTCGCTAGTGGTATGGATTTAAACGAAGTATGCTAAGATTAAATGCCACATTCCACAACTATCATCTACATGCATGAAATGAAATCTATTTTACTCTAAGTTACTTTAAAATGCTAAGTGATTTGGAAGGACGAAGGAGCTTTGCTAGCTAATCATAACAAAAGAAGCAATCACCATCAATGAAAACTCTTTTATTATGAAAGTGTTCACAACAACTTCTTACAAAGCAATCAATGAGAAAGCTTCCCTTCCTCTTCAAACTATGCTATGCTACCAAACTATGCTAACTGTCTCACTATTCTCTATCTCCTTGCAATCTCTCTATGTCTGATCTAATTCTGATCTATTACAAATGAGGGGGGATGCCCCTTTTATAGATGGCCTAGTCCAATGGATGGCTCAGATTACAATCGGTTGGATGGCCCAGATTGTGCCAACTCAGCCCTAAACAAGATTTACCCTAAAAACCGCCACAAAGAGGAGTGGGGTATTAAATGAACAGCAAATTCTCCACTCGCTCCCAAGATAGCATAGGCAATTAATGCCCACCATTATCTTCCAAAAGATCATCCAGAAGGGTGTTTCCATTTTCTCTCTCCTTGGCTGCAAAATCAATGAACCTGGCTAGTACTGTTTCAACCTCTTGAACTGAAATAGGCGGGATATGATCAAGCTAAAACTCAAGTACTGTCACCATTTTCCCATGTCGAGTGCAAGACTTCCTCCAAGCGGTCAAAGCATCCCAGGTATTCTAAATAAGGCTGGAGAAGGTCGAGGTATTCTCAAAGTCATCCTGCACAAAAGCCTTCACCTTAGAAAGGAAAGGCTCCAATCCACCCCTCAAACCATCTGCAGTCACCTCCTCCGAAGTCAATCTCCTAGCAAAGATAGCCTCAAGCGTGTTCAGAACTCCTATAATATTCCCCATGGCCTTTCTGATTCTGGCCGAATCTGCCCAAGCTGCATCAAAGAAACCTCGACCTGTAACGACTGAAGAATACCAACTAGTAAAGTCATATCTATCACCTTCTTGAATCACGCCTCCCTCAACCAAAGTCTACAAGGGCGTATGCATCAGAGCCTCTAGACGAAGAACAACCTTGTTCTGATAGAAGCAAGCCTCACCCCAAGCCTGATCAACTGAGCCCATTCGTGCCAAGATGCTAGATGCCTGCTGATAGGAATGAGCAAGGTCCTCCATAAACTTCTCCATCTTAGTGCGAGCATTAGCAACCTATTTATCTGCCTCCTACGCTATCCTCCTCAAGTCCTCCAAGCCGCTAACTGATTCTCTAGGAAACTCGGCTAGGAGCTCAATTGCCAGATTCTCCTGCCCACAAGGACAAGACAGGTGTTGTACATAACCAATCAATGTTTTGTGCTCTTTCTTCAATCTTTTATACTTGCCTTTAGTCCGGAGCAGCCTGTCCTTGAGTGCCTGATAGGAGTTATCACACTCCTCAATTATCTATGCTCCAGTGGGGTGGCCTAACTCCATGGTAGTGATTACATAGTTCTCTGGAATGGCCTCATCTTGGTCGCACTTGACCCTAGGTACAGCCATGTGAAGTGTGCGAGAGCCATCATCATCTATTGAAATGTTTGAGAACTTTCTAGCCTTCTTTGTTGGAGGTGCACTGATCCTAGTCAGAAATTCTTCCATCTCAATAGCTGGATCAGTTTCTTCAACGGGATCCCTTCTCATCCTATCCCTTAGCCAATCAGGCACTACCTGCTGCAAGTCAAAAATGATGAATGATTGCTCATCCCTTGCTTCTTCTTCACGTACTTCTTCTCTGTTTTCATTTTGATGAGGCTCATCAACCTCTATAGGCTGAGTATCTCTTGAACCCTGGGCCTCCTACCCTGTAATAGTATCATCCTCTAATGTTGCATCAATCTCTCGCTGAAAGCGAGTATCTGTGGTTATTTCTTCCTCTACCTCCTGCTGGTTTTCTGTTCTAGGTACATTGATGCTTTGGCCAACTAACTCCCTACGAGGTGGCTGATTTGCCTCTTGTAATTGTTGTTCTTCATTCAACCTCGCTCTCTGATTTGCAAATAGTGAGACCTCCTGTATACTTGGGGAATGAGCCCTCGATGGCGTATGTGATGCCTCTTCAATTCTCTGAGGCTCTGGTTGGACTGGCTCTTTTCTTCGCGGCTCCACAGCTCGAGCAACCTGTTTCTTCTTTGTAACAGTTAGCGACCTATGATCTCCCATCAAGTTGTAAGTAAGAGGAATTGACTTGCTCTTAAGCCTATTTACGTGCCTCTCCACCCAACCTCTCATGAATGTCAGAACTGGTATGCAAAGTGTATCTAAATCTGCAATCTCTGGCTCCAACCAATCTGGAAGTGGGAGTGGTGTATTCCTCACTGTCTCGAAATCAGCCTGTAGAACATTCATATCTTCATTCACCTCGTCCGACACTGGGACAATCTCACATTCCCTAATCATGTTCAATGGTATCCTTGAAAACATCCTCTTTACTTCAGCCTCATCCAACGCACTTGCCCAAAAGTCCTCAATGTGCGCCTTATATCGGAATTCTTCAGACAATATCCATCTAATATTCCTATAAGGATCATAATGCTACCTGCTGGTATGATAAGGGAGGTGGAAAAATTGAATCTCTTGTTCCGCTTCCTTGGCTGCTTGCACTGAAGGACAAACTTCATCTGAATTTCCCATGATGATCAGGAAGTCAAGTCCTCCCTTCTTCTTCTTCTTCTGAATCTTATCGTAGGCGATGAGTTGCCTAGATTTTTCTAACATCAATATTTTGTTTGTAGGGTATCTGGGCAATCTGTAAGGATATGAAGAGAACCCTTGCAGTCTGATATAAGTGAATTTTGGAAACTGGATAAATCAACATCCATACCTCTCTATCAACTCTTGAGCCTCCTTTGATATTCAATGATGAGTCCTCTGCTGAAGCATCCTCGTGATATGCATTGTGAAGGCATCATTGACCCTTTTGTAGTGAGAAGTGCTCGTCAGGTGCAACTGCGGACAGGCCTCATGAATCTTGAATTGCTGAGAGCCACACCCAATCGGCTCCTTGTATGATATTCCTCTGTACTCTGTCATTCGGGCCAACATGTAGATGATGTATGAGCCCATGTAAAATGTCTTCGTTTTCGTCACACTTCTGAGTTGCTCATGCAAATTATCACTGATCATCACCGCCCAATCAACATGCTCCTTGCCTTCCAGCACCAGGTTGATGTAGTAGAACATCCAAGGCTCAAAGATGAACGCCTGGGGACATCCACCAACCTTGCTGAGCATCATAATTAAGTCACAATACTCCTGCTTCAAGTCATCTGAGATTATTTGTTTTGGCAGCTTCGTGCGGGTTGGCTTGGGCTTGTTCATCCAACGAGAGTTTATCATATCAGCACACATTTCAAATGTCGAAGCATACACTCACTCAGCTCGTTCTCTTGTCTTGTAAACCTTCTCATATGCGGGAATTCCAAATGCCTCTCCAATAGCCTCTGGCATGAGGTTGGCGAACAACTCGTCGTCTGGTGATGTGATGGTCCTTCACTCTGAGTTGTAACAGTTTGCGCACTCCATGATCAACTTCGAACCTTGAATTGCTGGTGGAAAACCAACAGCTGCATAAAGTCCACTCCTGACAATATTGTGTGAAGTGACTGATGGACGATGGCCTCCAATTCACATCATTCGGCTTCTGAAAGCTTCCAAATTGAACGAGCCAAGGTTTGTGTCAGCCAATTTGCCCTGCTTCGAAGAGAACTTAGACTCTAGCAGGAAGGACTTGCTCAGCTTCTTGATCACAGCCTATCGTGATGCATTTGCCTTGCTAGATTCAGCATTGTTCTCCTTGCCAGCCGCTCTTACTTCAGCCATTCTACAAAAACAAAAGATAATCATTAGAAATTTAACTTAGAAAAATAAAATCACATCGAGGCTGCCAAGAGATAGAACGAAGTGAGAAGTTTTAGCACTGAAGTCCAACTTCAAACCTCAACAATTTTCAGCCAAGCCAATTTCTTCTCAACAATTAGAACTTTTCTTGCAGCAGCACAGTCTTTAGCACCTAGAAGAAATTCAACCAGCTCAACTTGCTTCAGCAATTCCTTAACTTTGAATTTCTCCCTCTCTCTGAGTTTTAGCTTGCACTCAACAATTTCTTATTTTCCTTACTCTAGAGCTCAAGGTCGAACTTACTAGTTGATGAAGAAAATGAACAAAATTCACAGTTCATATAGCCAAGTTGAATTCTAGAAGGAAGCTAATTTTGGCCAAATCATTAAGTTTCCACTCCTCCACTGCAGGAATTCGAATTTCCCTCCTTTGGCAGCTCCAACACTTGGCATCCGACATTTGGAATATTTGACCTTCTAGAACTTCAAAATTTCCTCTTTACTGGTCTAGGCGTACTTCATTTCATCAGCATTTTGAAATTTTTCTCTAAAATTGTTAATTTAATTGTTCCCTTTAAGAAGTTTATTTCATTGGCTAAGGCATTCACTTTGTTATTTTATCTAACTCTGGCTCGGGAGAATTATCTTCATCAGGAATCTCATCAAAACTCATCTAGGCACCCAACTTCAATTCACCAGCCAAGGCATTTTTATTTTCAAAAATATCTCCTTTGTCTTAGAAAATTTTTAAATTTTCTCTAGGAAATTCCATCAAGTTGGTGTCCGAGTAAAATTTTCATTTTAAAATTTCCAGAGAAGTGTGGAAGACTTCAAAATCATTCCCTCGTTGAAAACATCCAATACCTAGAAGAAAATTCCCCTTAGAAAATGCAAAATTCATGTGTCTATGGACGAAGGGGTACATTTAATTTTTATATTTTCAACCTTTGAAAAATATATTTTCACCAAAGTTTATCCTCACTCTTTCTCTCTGGGCATATTTCTTCTCTTCCTTTGCCTTGGAAAATTGTATTTAACTTCATGAAGCTGGTGCATTCAGAGGGGTGGTCAAGGAATCTCCACGCCTTCAAATTTTTTATCATCATCTCCTCTTTAACATGGGCACATTTCTCTAAGGGAGGTGGAATTTTCCCACACTTAGAATATTTTCCAGCATCCTTAGAAACAATTTCTCAACTATAATCTCTTGAGGGCGCATTTGATAGGTGATGGAGGAATTTGACGTCTTAGAAATAATTTCCAACGTCTTTCCTAGCTAGGTGACATGGGCGCATTTAGGGGGTCATGGAGGAATTTGTTTTCAACACTTAGAACATTTCTCCATAGCCTAGCAAGTTGGGCACATTTCACTAGGGGAAGAGAAACTTCTCATGACTTAGCCATTTTTCTTTATGCTCTTCCAAGGTGGGCGCATTTGGCTAGTGGTGGAGGAACTTTTTATACTTGACGTTTTTCCAATCTACAACATGAGCAAGGGCGCATTTAGCTAGGTGAGGCGAAATTTTCTATGCCTTAGAAATTTTCTTCATGGTCTCTCAAGGTTGGGCGCATTTGGGGGTAGCTACTGAAAGTTCAACACTTGAAAACTTTTCATCCTTTAGCCAGCTTCACCTTGGGCTCATTTCAAGGGGCGAGGAGGAATTTTTCTCAGACTTAGAAATTTTCATGCTTCCTCCTGTCTAGCTTTCTATTTTTAGTAAATCCTTTGATTTCCATATCTCTGTAACTTGGATTGATTTGAAATTTGCACCACAAGATCCTCATGGTCTAGTTGTTCTGTTCATATTGTCATCGTCTACTGACTTGCTATTTATAGCCCATAGGTGACTTACTATAAATAGTAAATACTTGATTTTAGAACTTTTACAACTCCGTTTAACGTGAAATTTGCTCCATGGGGTCCTCGTGGGTTAACTAACCTACTCACTGGTGCCTTGCGCTGACTTGCTATTTATAGCCTGCCGCAGAAGTGACTTACTATAAATATTAAGTGCTCAGATTACCTTCTGATTTTACCAGTGGATTCCTTGAGAGATACTGATCGAGATGGGATAGGTCAGTTTTCAGTCTTCTCGAGATTTACCCCTCGTTTTGAGCCTTGAAGCTGGAAACCCTAATCTGACTTGCATGTGCCTCAGATGACCTCCGTTTGACCCCGTTTTTGTTGCATGTCGCTCTGTTCATGATACCGAAGTGCTGGGGAGCTACTGGAGCAATTCTACCAAGAATAGTAAGTGTCTGAAAAAGTGACCAATCAGTCGTCAGATGAATTTGCATGTCACATTGCCCGAGATATCTCAAAAAACCTAGAAAATTGGCCAACATGCAAGCATTGGCTAAAAATAGCATGTCTCTGAAAAGTGATCAACTCTGTTTGCATGTTACCTTGTTGTGTAGCTCTTGGAAAACCCATAAAGAATAACTTGACATGCATTGAAAAATCTCACATGCAAATCCCAAAAATAGCCTTTGAAGCTTGAATCCTTGAGAGTCATCATCCCATTTTGCATGTTATATCATCGCAAAGGTCTCGAAAAACCCACGAAGAATCTCCAAACGTGCATTAGAAACTCCAACATGCACACCCTAAAATTGGCTTCGAAGCCCAGACTTGCTAAAAATAGCAGGTTGTCAGATTCAGCCCAAATTTTGCGTGAAGGTAGCTTACAGTGTTCTAAGTGCAGTGTATTAGTCAAAATTTTCAACTATGCTGAGAAAATGTCCCAAATTGAGCACTTACTAAAAATAGTAAGTGGTCAGAATTCAGTGGGAACCTGCTAGAGGCCCTCTAATTGCAGTGTTAAGCTCAGACTTCAATTTGCTGACTCAATTTAGCCTCAAACTGACATGAAAAGTGCAAACACTAATTTTACAAACTTAGCCAAAATCTCAATTGAGAAGCTCAAAGACGGGCACATCCTCAGAAAGACAGATGGAGCAAAGAGAGAGACAACAGGAAAACCAAAGCCAAAAGACCAGAATGGAGCAAAAAATTAGGGGTTCCCCTTCTTGAATGGGGCGATGTGTGAAAAGGTCACAACATTTCCCATCTTGGGTTTCCATGTATATCTGGTGTTCTCATGTGCAAATGTGTGTGCTTTTGTTGTTCCTTGATCATTAGTATTTGCTTTGATTTGGGTTTCATTTCTGATATGTGCATTCGAGTTAAGAGTTTGAAATAGATGTGATCTATTGATTCACCCTCCCCCCCCTCTCAGTAGATTGTGTGCCCTTCAATTGGTATTAGAGCCAAGTTCCTTTGAAGAAGCCTAACAGCTTAAGGTAGTTTCGGGATGGCACACTTAGTTGCTCAGGAAGGATTCTCTGCAAATAAAGCACCACCCTTTGATGGATCCAATTTTGCATTCTGGAAAGTTAGGATGGAGTCCTACTTGATGGCTCTAGGACTTGATATCTAGATGTCAATGTTAGAGGGATATGAGATTCCCGAAAACCCTCCTAGGGATCAAGCCATAAAGAGGGCTTGCGAAATTAATGCTAAGGCAAGGAATGCTATTTTATGTGGATTGACTAAGTCTGAATTTGTGAAAGTAATGCAATGCAAAACAGTGAAGGAAATATGGGAAAAATTGCATACCATCTATGAAGGTGATGACAAAGTCGAAGAAGCAAAGTTGCAAACCCATAGATCTCAGTTTGAAAGCTTGAAGATGAAAATATTACCACATTCCTGCTCTAGGTTGATGAAGTTGTCAACTCTATCTGAGGTCTTGGTAAGGAATTGAAGGAAAATAATGTTGTGAAAAAGGTACTGAGATCACTTCCTAGAAGGTTTGATTTTAAAGTTTTTGCACTTGAAGAAGCTAAGGATCTGAATGTTTTGAAGATGACTAAACTACATGGAATTCTAACTGCTTTTGAAATTAGATTTGAAAGTGAAGATTCTATAAGAAAAGAGGCAATTCAGAGTATCTGAGAAGCAAATTGATCAAGATTTTGATATTGGATCGGATCCGGAGGAAGCCAATTTTGTGAGAAAGCTAGAAAGAGGTTCCAGTAAGTACAAAGGCAAGTTACCTTTTAAGTGTTTTAATTGTGGTGAAGTAGGACATTTTATGGCTAAGTGTTCTTATAAGGATTCTAACAACGCTAAGCAAAAGTATGGAAAAAAATCATTTCAGAGAATGAATAAAGTTTAGAGGAAAAAAAAGAGTTTCTACACTAATGAGGAAGATTACATTAATGATGAAGAAGATGAAGATATCTTCGGACATGAAAAAGATAAAGCTGTATTCATGGCTTTTGAAACTAATGAAGAAGATGCAAAAATGAATTCTGGAAACAATGGAGATGAAGTGGATCTCGTGGAAGAATTGCTATGTGTTGGAAAAGAGATTAAGAGACTGAAGAAGAGAATTATAGAAGAAGTGAAAGCTAAAGAAAAGGTAACTTCGGATCTAGAGAAAGTTGAGAAGATGATTGTTGAATTGAGATCCAAACAAAAGAAGCAAAAAGGATTGAAGAAGTTTTGACCGGAAAATTGCTATCAAAAGACAAGGACTGTGAGAAGCTTGAAGTAGAAGTTGTGACAATAAGAAAAGATCTTGAGAATCAGCAATTGCTGATGAAGTTTGGAAAGAGTACTGAGACTCTAGATCAGATATTGGGATGTCAAAGATCTTTGCAGGTCAAAACCGGAATTGGTTTTGATGATCAGAATGCTGATGTTATTGCAGCTTTGGGCTTCATACTTCCTTATTTATTTGTGATTATTTAATGGCAACATATCTCTAAGATGGCCGACCTCCTTTGTAATTATTATTTATTATTTGTAATTATTTTTATGGTGGCCGACCTTGTCCTTGAAAAGGTGCGACCCCTCTAAGCAACATGTATATATAGAAGGTCACTTTCTCTCATTTGGGTATCAAGCAAGTTCGATCTCCTTCTTCTCAAGTGCGAATTATATCAAGTGCAGATTATTCTATCTAGTGCGAATTATTCTAAGGCAGATTGTGAGTCTATTCAAGTGCAGATTGAAGGGCAGACTATTAGTTTGTGTTACATCATTGCTGGTGCTGATTATTGGCCTTGTGTGTGGCGTCATTGTAAAAGACTTGTTGCCATTGCTCATATATATAAGAGATATATTTGTTGCTGGATTTTTCCCCCTCAAGAGGAGGGTTTTCGCAGGTTATCTGCTGTGTTATTATGTCTGATTTTAAATTAATTTTCTGTGCATTAAATCTGATCATAAAACTAACACAGAAGAATAAGGTGACAAAACAGTCTATGAAGCCTACTAAAGCAAGTCTGCAAGTGATTGGTTTTGGAATTAGAAAGTCTGAAAAAGTTATTGCAAGTGATGAAAGCAAGACACAAAAAGATGGCTTTATTCAAGTTCAAAAGGGAAGAAGATCCAGAAGACAGGGATACAACACCAAGTTCAATTATTCTATTTCCGGTTATTGTTTTAATTGTAATAATTTTGGTCATAAGGCTGTGGATTGTAGAACTCCGGTAAGAAGAAATAACTTTGTTAGCAATAATGCATTTTCACCTCTATTCAATTTCAATATCATTTGCTACAAATGTAACAAATTTGGACACATTGCTAAGAACTGCAGAAGCAATTTTGTGAGTCCTCTGTCGGAAATAGGGAGAAAAGGATTAGAATATAGAAGTCGTGGATCAAATGAAGTCTGGAAGAAGGTTCCTTAAGAGAAAAAATGAAAGAAATCAGTGATTGCTCAAACTGCTTGTAAAGTGCCTTGCCAAATCTGATCCAAAAACACTGATTTTCTGCCCTTGGAATTTTGACAAACACTTTGCTTGCAACACCCAACTTGCTGATCATAAGCTTCAGATTGCTTTGCTTTCTTTTGTCTTGATGCAATGATGAATAAATGCTTGTAAATATCTTCCAAGATGACTATGCAATTATCTAAAATGAAGATGCAACTCTTTATGTGTTTTCAAGTGCATATAAATGAATTTCTAAATGCAAATGCACACCTACAGCCAAGAGGTATTTTCACAAACACTTGGCATGCAAACTAGATAAATGAAATGCAATTACATAAGATAGGCATTTTGTCAAACAATTAGCAAACAAACTCCTTATCTCTCCAATCTTATATTATACTAACATGAATGGCTACAATCTGATTATAAAATTTCCACATGAACTTTTCAATCTATCTTCTATGAATGGAATTACAAAATGCAATTTGGCTGCAACAGCATTACAATTGATGCCCTTTGATACACTTCGAATTGCAATTACAATGACTGATTGTTGGCAACCTTAACTAATGCTCTCTAACAGAAACTATAGACTAAAAATGCAATGCTAAACCAAACTAGAAGAACCTGGTTTCTTAACACAGCAGCCCCAATAAATTCGTATCTCTTTGCTGTAGTTATTTTTGACCTTAAGAATGCAGCGCCTGTCCTTCTTGATGCCACTCAAACTCCACAGAATTTTTCCAGAATTTATAATCTCCTCTTTACATAAAATCGCACCCCAACAAGAGTGCCCAGCTTGTGAAGGTTACCACAATTTTCCCTTACAGCCACTGATATCAAAATCGGCCTGCATATAGTTGCCTCCTAGTGCCAATGCGTCCCTTTTGGAGAGCTGATATCACTCCTCCACAATCCGCCAAGGTCTGAGATGAAGATGATGATGTGCAACAACAAATCGTCCCAACTCAAGTCTGAAAATCTTCAACCAGCGATCTGCAATTCTTCGTTTTCAAATCAACTTCTCCACAATCACAAAATTTGTCCTCCTTCAAACAAATAAATACTTCAATCCAAATCTGCAACTGAGCTCCTTGATTAGATTTCTCCTTAGCACCGAAATTTGGCTGAAAGCCACAAAATTTTGCCAATGAAGTCCAAAGTGAGAAGTCTGAAGTAACTCCTCCAAATTCCAAACTAGGGTTGGTGTTTCACAAACGAAATTGGAAGTAACCAGCTAGGTTTGGTCTTTCACAAACGAAGACTGGAAAACAATAAGCTAAGCATTTAGCTTCAGCAGTGTAGTAGAAAGGTGTATTCAACTCTAGATGTCCAAATGCATAGCCCAAGCCTCTTTTTATACTTTTTCAACCTCATCACCAAAAGACTTCTAGAAGATTCCAGAAATATTCCTTAAGTGACTTTATTACTTTATTATTTCATTATTAAGTCACTTAAGTCACTTTTTATTATTAAATTAATTAAATAATAAGTCATCCCTTTTGATATTTTATTTTATGGGAATAACTTAATAAATAAGTAATTTAATAATATCTCTTGATTTAATTAAATCATCAATTAAGCTATCCTCATAAATTATCAATAATTTGGACAACTTAATTAAATAATTTAATTAAATCACCATACCTCCAATTTGGGGCATGACACTACTCTACATGCTCAGAAAGAGAAGAATTTGTAGATATAGACAACGGATGCTCAAGCCACATGACTGGAGATAAAAGTAAGTTCATGAATTTCAAGATATTTGAAGGAGGTTCTATGACTCTTGGAAATAACTCTATTGCCAAAATTACTGGTAAGGGTACTTTGAGTCTTGATGTTGGTAGGACAAAGACACATGATGTTTTATATGTTGAAGGACTAAAACATAATCTCTTAAGTGTAAGTCAGATGTGTGATAAAAGTTATAAGCTATCCTTTAGTGCTGAAGGATGTGAAATCAAGAAATTAAATATAGGAGAACTGATTGCGGAAGGAGGCAAAACAAACAATGATATATATCATCTCAAGGAGTTGAATGGACAAAATTGTCTTACTGTGCAGAGAGAAGAAAGTTGGCTTTGGCATAGGAGGTTGGGACATATTAATTTTGAGGACATTGTAAAAATTAGCTCAAGAGGAATGGTCTAGGATATGCCAAAGATTGAGAAGCCTCAATCTACTAGCTACAAAACATGTTATGAAGGAAAACAAACAAAAAGCAGATTTCCTGCTAAGGAGTATTCAACATCAAAACCATTGGATTTGGTCCATACAGATCTGTGTGGACCTATAAAAACAAAAATTCTACAAGGAGACATGTATTTCATGATTGCTTATAGATGATTACACTAGAATGACTTGGATTACTTCCTAAAAGAGAAGTCAGAAGCATTTGAAAAGTTTAAGGCATTCAAGGAATTAGTAGAAAATGAAACCAGAAGAACAATCAAGGTTTTGAGATCAGATAGAGGTGGAGAATTCACTTCTGACAAATATGATAAATTCTATGAAGAGCATGGGATTCAGAGGCAATTTTCTTCTCCTAGGACTCCATAGCAAAATGGAGTTGCAGAAAGGAAGAACTGGATTGTGCAGGAGATGGCAAGAACATTGTTATGTCAAGCAAATCTACCCGACATGTCCAAGAGAGAAGCGGTTCAAATTGCAATATATATATATCCTAAATAGAGTTCATATCAAATGCAAGACTAATAAAACACCATATGAGTTATAGAGAGGAAGACTAGTTTTAGTTAGACGTCTCAGAATATTTGGAAGCAAATGCTACATCAAAAGAGATGAAGAAAATTTGTGTAAGTTTGATTCCAGATCTAATGAAAGTATTTTTCTTGGCTATTCTTTAAAAAGTAAAGCATATAGATGTTACAACAAAAGACTAAAGAGGATTGTGGAAAGTGCAAATGTGAGAGTTGATGAAACAATTCAATCTACTGGTACTCCAGAAGCAGAAAATGATGAAGAACCAATCCGCAACAGTGATGAAAAGTCAAAGTTGTTACAAAAACTCCAACAAAGTATGTTCAGAAGAATCACTCTAAAGACTAGATTATAGGAGATAAATATGGTGGGGTTTAGACCCAAAAGAGACTTGAGAAGGCAAACGATCAAGTACACTTTGCATTACTATCAAAGCTAGAGCCTAAGTCCTATAAAGAAGCAAGCAAAGAGAAAGGTTGGATAGAAGCTATGGAGGAAGAGCTAAATCAAATCAAGAAAAATGAAACTTGGGAACTTGTCTCAAGACCTAAAGGCAAGAATGTGATTGGAACCAAGTGGATTTTTAGAAACAAACTAAATGAAGAGGGTCAAGTGATCCAAAACAAGGCTAGACTTGTGTGTAAAGGATATGCTCAAGTTGAAGGCATAGATTTTGAAGAGACATTTGCTTTGGTAGCTCAACTGGAAGCAATCAAGATGTTTTTAGCTCTTTCAACATTCAAGAATTTCAATGTATACCAGATGGATGTTAAGTAAGCATTTTCAAATGGACAGCTAGAAGAAGAGGTCTGCATTGAACAACCGGAAGGGTTTCAATGTTTTGACAATCTGGATTATGCATGTAGATTGAAAAAGGCCCTTTATGGACTCAAACAAGCTCCCAAAGCTTGGTATTCAAGGTTGGATGGATATTTGGAGCAGCAAAGGTTCCAGAGAAGGAGTGCAGATAGTAATATGTACATAAAAATAGGAGATCAACTGTTGATAGTTGTGGTATATGTGGATGATATCATTTTTGGTGGTAATAGTGATGACATGTGCAAGGTGTTTCTAAAGACAATGCAAAGTGAGTTTGAAATGTCAATGCTAAGTGAATTATTTTTCTTTCTTGGGTTGCAGATTGCACAATTAGACAAAGACATATTCATTTATTAGAACAAGTATATAAAGGGGGTGCTAAGTAAGTTCAGTTTGGAAGACAGAAAACCAGTAGGTACACTTATGGTTATAGGATGCAAGTTGAGTAAAGATGATGAATCTGTTCTGGCAGATCAAACCTTGTACAAATCTATGATTGGTAGTTTTTTGTATGTGACAACATCTAGATCAGATATAATGCAGACAGTTGGCATGGTAGCTAGATTTCAAGCAACACCTAAGGAAACTCGTGTTAAAGCAGTAAAAAGAATATTTAGATATCTGAAAGCTACAATGGAATTTGGACTTTGGTATCCAAAGAGTGAAAACTTTCACTTTGGCTACATTCACAAATGCAGATTGGGCAGGTAGCATAAATGACTGAAGGAGCACAAGTGGTGGAGCATTCTTTCTTGGTGATAGTTTGGTGCCTTGGTTAGGAAAGAAACAAGATTCTATTTTCTTATTTATAGCTGAAGCAAAATACATTGCGACAGCTTCATGTTGCACTCGGGTGCTTTGGATGAAGCAAAATCTGAAGGAGATGAAGATTGAGTTTGATGAACCTATTTCTATTCTTTGTGATAGCAACAATGGGATAAATATCTCAAAGAATTCAATAATGCATTCAAGGACAAAACACATTGCAATCAAGTATCACTTTATGAGAGAGAAAGTTGTAGAAAAAGAGGTAAAGTTGGAGTATGTTGAGACAAAGGAGCAAGTGGCAGATATATTCACAAAACCACTTCCTAAGGAGATTTTTGAATTTCTTTGACAGAAGCTAGGAGTTATTGCTCCCTCCTCTTGAATCAAGAGGAAGTATAGGTTGAGGGGGAGCTTGGTCTCCTTGCCACAAGAAGGCTTGGTGGTCTTGTAGAATGGTTTTTAGAAGCAAGGTAGTGTGGACTTAGGAGGAGTTGTCCTCAAATAGTTCAGAGAAATGCTCTGCGTTTCTTCGCATATGAAGACGTGGCTTTGTGATTTGGCAGGTTGTCTGAGGCAAGTATGAAGTATGTTGTTGTTTCCAGAACACCCAAGTTATCGCAAAAGTTTCTAGAACTTGTATAATGGAGAACGTGTTGCTGCAATCAAGGTAGTTCAGAGAAATGCTCCGCATTTCTCCACATTTGCAGTTATTGTACCGTGGCTTGAAGGATGAGTTTATAGGGGATAAATGCCACAAATCCAAAAGGAGAGATTGTTGACCTTTGCCATTAATGTCAAAGGGGGAGAAAGTGAACTCACAATGCTATATCTTCCAAGGGGGACAAATCAATCTAAGGGGGAGAAGTGTCTTTGTGTGTGTCCTAGTATTTTGTTGTGTGCCATCAATAACAAAGGGGGAGATTGTTGAACAAAGGTCGTTGATGTAGTAAGAGGATTGTATCAAGGAGTACTTGAATTATCATTATATTCCCCTTGAATTATCATTTTGAGTTGCAGAGGTTTGCAGAAATATATGTCACTAGTTATAGTTCCAGAAGTGTGGAAGAGTGTTTGTAGCCAATCTAGAAGTGTATGAGGTGTCTTAGGCTACAATTGAAGATCTACAAGCTTTATCTCTGTAATCTGGTAGGATTGGTGTTCTACTTGGTGTACTAATTCAATTGGTGATTGGTGTCTCTAGTAGGTTGGTGCCTACAAACACAATAGGGGATTAGTGTCTCCAGTAGGTTGGTGCCTATTTCATATTGTAAAATTCACTTGTATATTTTTTCTTTGTGAGGCTGGATTTGGACAGTAGATCCAAGCAGCTATTCTCACTATTGGTTTTTCCCATTTTGGGTTTCCATGTATATCTGGTGTTCTCATGTGTAGATGTGTGTGCTTATGTTGTTCCTTGATCATTAGTATTTGCTTTGATTTAGGTTTCATTTCTGATATGTGCATTTGAGTTAAGAGTTTTAAATAGATGTGATCTATTGATTCACGCCCCCCTTTCCCTCTTAGTAGATTGTGTGCCCTTCACCTCCATCATTAAAAATAATTTTGTGTACTTTTGCAATCCCAAATGCTTTGATTTGAAAAGTTGTAAGTCTACAAAATTTCCTTCTCTCAACTTTATGTTCATCATCACAATCAGCCCAAAAGTCTTTGAGGTTTAGCTGATGCTTTACAAAGATCTTGCATATTTCTCCATCAACCCTTTGGGATCAAACTTGGATCTTGTATCATGACAATATAGATTTACTTTTGATAACTTAGCATTCAGAATTACTTGCATGTAGCAGAGATGTACATGAATAGGTCCCAATATAAACGGGAAACTGGACATGTAGCTAGCGTTTGCTTGATAACACCTTATGCACTCCACTCAATTGTTTGGTAAGCTCAAGTAATACCATTCTATCACTCACATTGGTAATCTGTATGGTGCTCCGGTGAGCCATTGTCCTAATGTATGTGAAAGTTGGAACTTGAATAAACCAGTTTCCCCATTTAGCAATAAGGGTTGTAGCTTCAAGAGACATTCATTTGTTTAGGTCATTTTCCATTAGTTTGATCAAATGGAAGACAAAGGCATCATTACCCCTTTTGAAAAGATTCAAGCTTTTTGTCAACTCAAGCTAAGAATAATGCTTATAGGATAGCAAGCAAAATGTCTAATTTGGAGAAGAGCATTCAAACACAATCCTCTAAGTTGTTTGATCTGGCTGAACTAGAACAACTAAAGAAAAAAATAGAGGATAGCACAAAAGCTGTAATAGTGAAAAAAAAAGAGAGTATGGATAATTGTATGGTGTTGAGAAACCAAGTTTGAAACTTCGCAACAAATGTTGGATGAGTATTGACAATTGTATAGTGCAAAGAAAATCAATTTAAAAAATTTGCAACAAAAGTTGGATGAAGCTTGAAGAAGATAAGAAAGAAAGAATGCTGTCCAAATACTTAGTAAATGTAATTGCCAAGCAGACAATGATTTCCATAACATTTGGGGGCAAATAATTGAGAATGTTGATGGTTTGATTAATGTTCTTGAATTCATGGATGCTCTATAAGGACATTGTTACAAGGTTAGGGAAGATGTCAGTGTAGCAAAAAAAGTGATCATCTGAAGAGAGACCATGTTAGGAATATTGCATTATTAAGTTTTTAGGTTTGTTAATTAGAACGGTTTAATGATAAAATAAAAGTGAGTTATAATAAAAACTCACATAGCTATTCTAGGTTTGAAAGTAATTAGTTGGGATTTTATTATGAGTTGTTTTAAGATGTTAAAACAACTCGTATATTTAGAGATTTGTTTCTTACAAAATAGGATATGAGAATCCTATATATGTAATATGTATTGAATGAGAAAAGCACGTACTATCTTGTGCAATATCATTGTAGCTTTTGTATGTCTCTGCCCATATTTTTAATATGGTATTGGAGCATTATAGATTATGTGCCTATTATTCAAAGATAATGCGAGAAGATTGTAGTGGCATATTTTGCTACAACTTCCGAGGTTTTGGAAGTTTCATATGTAAAAATTCTACTGTGCCCCTCTGCATATTGCTAGAGAATAAAGGATGAATCAATTTTATCTCTTTGATAAGGAAGAAGTTGCTTTTGCATCTGTAGAGGCACTCGTGTAAAAGAATTGGTGCTCCGATTTGAATATGTAAGAGTCTTTCAATTCTTGCAATCAGAACATAGGTGTTTGATCATCGATGGGTCTCCTTCTATAGGAAATCTCTAACAATAGAATGCCAAAGCTAAGAGAAAATATACAAATTTAAAGTAGTTGTAGATGTCAAAAATGGCAAAAATGGTGTAGCGGTGTTGGTGAACATTTTGGTTGCCTGGACGAGTTTTGAGGCCCCAACCAAGCTGATCAATCACTTTCATTGAGGCACAATCAAATGTATTTTCCAAACTTGTTGCCATGGTCACTTTCACATTCACTATTTGATCAAATCAAAACAGAGTAGCAAAAAAGGAGAGTGTTGGTGGAGATTAGCATAGTTGAAGGTTTCTCGATAGAGAGATTTACATGCAATGATTATATCTTTCACACAGTTGCTTTCTTCTTCAAATTGGACTGGAGACTTATTGATCCTTGTGGGATCCTTGGGCCTCGTAGAACTCTTCTTTCATCTCTTGATTAAGCACATGAAAACAATCTATATTTAAAGATCTTTTCCGGACAAGCTGATTGAGGGTGTCTTCAAGTCTTTTGGTGTTGTAAGGAACAATTTGAAGTTCTCATAATGCCCAAGTGAGATAGCTTCATCTAATCCAAGAGAGCGGTCGTAATGTGCAAATTCATCGTAGAGATCTTAGAGTGCATGTACATAGGTCCTAGGATTGGCCCTTATCACTAGTAAGTGATTGGATTGACATTTATTCACATTGCCTTCATTACATATTGATCAATGTTTTTTTCATTTTGGGCCCACGTGGAGAGTAAGGTTGACCAATGGTTTAGTTAAGGTAGTGGTGCATTATTTTCTGCAAGTGATCCTTGGTTTCTATTTCATTGCGCAACCTCTATATTTAGTTTAAGATTTTCAATTTTGCAAGATGTTGTACTAGTGTTTATAAAGATATTGTGTATCAAGTCATGTCATTTTAGAATAGGGTCTATATTCATGTCATTAAAAGTGTATCAAAATGTAAAGAGGTGTCATTATTTTAATTGTAATTGGATGCATTCTCGCTTGTATGCGACATCCATTTTAAGGGGGGGCTAGATATTAGTCATAAGGAGACATTTTGTTATATTTGTGTTTGTTAGGGTCAAATGGTATTTCTTTAAATGGAGAAAAACAGTGTATTGATAGAAAAATTTGAGGGTTCATAATTTCATACATGGCAAATCAAATTGCAATTGACCCTTGTTGAAAAGGATCTATGGGATGTGGTAAGTGGAGCAACAACAAGGCCAATTGATGCTGATGAAAGCGCAAAGTGGACTGTGAAGGATCGAAGAGCAATAGTTTTGATTGGTCTTGCACTTTCAGATTCATACCTCCACCACATTGACTTATCGAAGACCTCAAATGAAGTATGGGATAATTTGAATGCTTTATTTGGATCAAAAGCATCAAGTGCAAAGATGGGTTTAAAGCAGAAATTGTTTGGGCTGAAAGTGATGGAAGGTGACAACATTGTTCAACATATCAGTAAGTATCACTCCCTATTGAAACAACTAGTTGGGATAGATGCTAAAGTAAATGATGATGATTCCAAGGCTATTCTGTTAAATAGCATGCCTCCTAGTTATGGAAATATTGTTTTCACATTAAACAAAGTAGATGCTACCCTAGATGAAATAATATCTACTTTGATCGATGAAGGAGCCAAGGAAACTGACTCAACTATAGAAGAAACTGCAATGTATGGGAAAAATATTCCTAACTATTCCTCCAAATCTAGTTCTTCTATATCAAAGGGAAATTGTTTCTTTAAGAACATAATTTTGTGCTACTATTGCAAGAAGAAGGGACACATTGTTATGAATTGCACTCAGTGTGCCAAGGATCTCATTGATGGCAAGCTAAATACAAATAAGGCATTGGCTGCAGATGATGATGAAGAATGCCTTCATGGGGTGGTTGTTGAAGATCCTCCACACGAAAATAGAGAGGAATATTGTAATGTCCCCTTCTCATCAGTGATCAGCATTGGCATTCTTCAGTCTATTCCGGAACCCGTAGACTGGAATGAGGTGGAAATTAGGGTTTCATGGGCTTGGCTTTTGTAGCATTTCATTTTATTTACTATTTTTAGTAAATGATAGTTGTGGCAGTATGCAGTTGGTTGTCTTCGGTCATCTCTTCAGTTGAGCATGTTATTGGTTGTTTTAGTATCTTCCTCTCAAGCCTTAATTGTTGAAATTTACTAAGTATTGGCATAAGTGTTATATTTTTCAATTGACCACCCCTTGGCCTAAGGATACAACTTGCAAGTTGTTTTAAAAAGGGGACTTGAAGGGTACGCCTTGTCATAAGGTGATATTAATATTTTATATTTTTGAATTTATGCTTGGAGGAAAGTGGACGCCACTTTATGAGGAATATTATTTTATGAAATTTGAAAATAAGGAGAATTCAAATAGTTGTCTTTTGGCGTACCATTGAGGAAGTTGAAGAGTTTCTCAATTCTTATAAAATGAAGACATGACTCCAGCATTGATCATCCATCAATTACCTTAGTGTTATGCTGTCAAAATGACTATGGACATTTTGTTATTGCTTCGAGGATGCTACCTCCTAGCCCATTCCCAATTTCGTGTTTGAAATACAACACCTAGTTGGAACATTGCTGCTTCTCACATCAGACTAGCAGATTGAGCAACAAAGGTTGAGAATTTTGGAGAATTTTACAGTTTTGAAATTCCTGGTTTTTGCTACAGCTGAAGCTGTTTTCTGTTCATAGCTTGTGGTGTGATTTTATTTCAGTTCTGGGTGTTTGAGCAATCTGATTGTTGACTTGAGGCGCCAACTTCCACCAAAAATCAGAATTTAAATTGAAGTTGTTGATTTTATAATGCAAAATCGATTTTCTCAAGGGGCCGTACTTTTTCATTGCATTGGGAATTGTGCCAGAAATAAATGAAGGCGATTTGCTGCTGTTTCTCCCTCCTGGTTTGGTCGCCTATCTTCTAAGATGCATTTGCAACAAATTTCAATCAATTTGGAGGTGAAATGAGTGAGTTATGAGTTTTTTACTGTTTTCCAGTTTGCTGTTCTAAATTTCCAGAACTCAGGAATTTGCATCAGATTTATCAGTTTCCAGTTTAATCACCATTTCAGTCATTGGAAAGCAAAGAACATTGTTAGAATTCATTCTTATATCCATATTTCACTTCTCTATCATTGTAACTCATTTATTTGCAGTCATGTTGAAATTGTAAGGTTCTGATTAGTAGTACTAATCTAACCGTTATTATTGCTGCAACTATTTGATTTAATTCTCATTAAAGTCCCCTGGATGGTTTACCGCCAGTGTGGTTAAAATTGTTTGTAAATCTTGTACCCACTTAAGTGGTGAATCCCCACAGTTCTGTGGATGCCCGCCGCAGCGGATGAATTGCTTTTATTTGTAATCTTTTCCCCCCACTGTTTGGTGGTAGCGTGGAATTGTTCTCATGGCTGGTTATCCGCCTAATAGTTCATAGTTTCAATTTCTTGACTCCGTCATATGTTAGCACCTCGCCCTCTGTGGGATCTTGAGTGCACATTCTTGACGTTGAGTAGTTATACTATTCAAGTTCAGTTTCTTCAGTTCAAGCTTCAGTATCTTCCATTCAAGTTCAGATTTTAATTTGAGGCTAACGCTAATCATATCATCTATTGCTGGTTATTTTGTGATTTTCCTTCGAAAAAATTGGTTAGCATATTTCAAATATATTTTCTAAATCAAATCAAAAGTTTGTAAGTGATTGGATGTGTTTGTCCCCAATCACAATTGTTGATTGTTTGTGAGTGGATGTGTTTGTCCCCATTCACAAGATGGTATAAGTGATTGGAAGTGTTTGTCCCTAGTCACATGAGTTGGTGATTATGATTGGATGTGTGTGTCCCCAATCATAATTGTTGTAAGCAGATGTGTCTATCCCTGTTCATAACCTTGATGTTGGATAGATGTGTTTGTCCCTATCCAAACTTGATGTAACACCTTGGGTAGATGTGTTAGTCCCTATCCTCAGTTCCATGGGTAGATGTGTTTGTCCCTATCCTTGGATGAAAGTATAGTAAGCGTGTTGAGGTTAGTTTTACCATTGCTTGTCATGAGTAGATGTGTATGTCCCTACACATACCTTATGATGAACTATTGAATGTGGGTTGGTCCACTATCCCCATTTGGAGAATAATGTAATATGGGGGGGTGTTAGGATATTGCATTATTAAGTTTTTAGGTTTGTTAATTAGAATAGTTTAATAATAAAATAAAAGTGAGTTATAATAAAAACTCACGTAGCTATTCTAGGTTTGAAAGTAATTAGTTGGGATTTTATTATGAGTTGTTTTAAATTCTTAAAACAACTCGTATATTTAGATATTTATTTCCTACAAAATAGGATATGAGAATCCTATATATGTAATATGTATTGAATGAGAAAAAGCACGTACTATCTTGTGCAATATCATTGTAGCTTTTGTATGTCTCTGCCCATATTTTTAATAGACCAAAGCAAGCTAACTTTTGAATATGATCTAAAAAATCAATGACAAAGATTTGGCATTAATAGGAATTGAGAATAGGAAGGATGCCTCAGTAAAGGCATCATTTATTATTAGGAACTATAAGAAGCTAGGTGAAATGCATGATGTGTTGAATCAGTGTGTATCCACTTTAGATGAGCTACATGGAAATATAAAAGAGCTCAGAAACCTAGGGTTTCCCATACCTTGGGGCGAAAACAAGCACATTATTCAAGAGGATGATATCTACGAGAAGATGGAGGATATAAAGCACAATAAGAACCAATTTCCTGAGTAGCTAGATGCAGCAATTTCTTGCATTTGGTGAAACCATTGTCAACCTTGAAACTCTAGTTGCATCATATGGTAAATGAAAGCACCTCTCTTAGTCATGAATTGTCAACAAAATTTATGCCAGTCGCTATGATTTAGATGTAATTGCAGTTTCCACAAATGAGTGAAACATGTTATCAAGATGATTTCAACCATTGTAATCTAGAGTTAGCTATAATTTAAATTTGAAACTTGTTGGATTTAAATTTGTAATTTGTTTTGTGCTTTTCTGTAATGTCCCCATTTTACGACATCCTCTTTCAGTTAGGGTTGATTTCGATACACTTACTATTTTTAGTAAGTGCTATTTTCAGCAGGGGGTCTAGTACAGTGCTTGGTCTTTGGTGAGCCATCTCAAGTGTCTCAGTTTCTCTCCGGCTCAAGCTTTAGGGCACAATTTACTATTTTTAGGACTTCCTAAAAATAGTAAGTCAATTAGGGTTAGCCGGACCTGGTCAGGATGGTCTCAGCAGCACATATTCAGTCAAAACAAGGTTACTAAGGTTGAATCATTCAAATATTTGAATAATGTTTCGAAAAGGAGTTTTAATAAAGTAACTTTATAATTATTTGTTGAGGGTCATGAAGGGGACCATTTTGTACCATGACGCCTAGTACAATGACTTTAAGTCATTTTAATGAGCTTCAAAAAAGTAATTTATTATGCACATTATTGAAGGACGCCTAAGGAGGAGATAAAATGGAATTTATTTTATAGAGCTAATGTTGAATGAAATTTAAAATAAAATCAATAGCTAAAGTAAAGGTGGCGTTGGAATTCTAGGGTGCTGGTTGCCCTAATTTGTTATTGAAACTTTATATTCTCTTTTGAAGGTGTCATTGGCAGGTTATGGATGTTTTGGAAATTGTTTGGAGTATTTCTCTTGGAGCTTGGCTTTGAGGAAATCAAGGGTTTGCAGGGACGAAATCCTCTGTAGATCACACTCTCTTCGTGTCTGCCTCTCTTTGTGTTTGAAAGACAACATCAAGAGGATTTTTGGGAGGTCTCATTCAGAGGCTTCATTTGTGCTACAGTTGATGTATTTTGATGAAGTTTTGAGAAGTTAGAAATCATTTTCTTATGCAGATTTCAAGTGCAGCTGAGAACAAAGGTTGAAAGAGCAGATTTATATCAGTTTGGTGTGTTGATTGCAGCTTCTGGGCACTTTCAGTTTGAACCTGAGACCCATATATTTGCTCATATTTCTGAAATAGTGCAGAATATTAAAATGGGTATTTAATCTGTTGAAGACTCACTCAAGGGCGATCCTTTCAAGTGTTGGATCAGATTTTTTGGTGAAGTATTTTATTTTCTTGAGAAAATCGAACTCTCCAGGAGGGATGGCTTTTGGAAGGGAAAATCAGATTTTGTTGCTGCTGGTTAAGGCTTTTCTGATCGCCATTGAAGACCCTACTTACAAGACCTTTGGGCATGGTGGCTGGTTTGGGAGTGAAAAACAGAAAGTTGAGGCTGGTGTTGACTCTTCAGTTCGCTAGTTGGAGGCTAAAACATAAGGGCTTAGGGTTTGAAAATCTGTTGCATGGCGTGGCCTTCAAGGAACCATATTCATGCTGTTTAGACACTTATTCCAGGTCTGAAAATGTACTTAGATTCTGATGTTTATGGAAGTTTAAATCTGCACTCTTGATCAAATAAAACTCTGATCATTGACAGTTTCAAAATAGTGTTCTTACAAGCATAATTCATCTCCTTTGCTCTTGTTTATTTTACTTCTTGTAATGTGAAAAAACATGCAAAACTCTGTGAGAAAACAAACACAAAACCTCTCATGAAAACTCAGTTAGCAAGCAGCAAAAAACAGGGGAGAAACAAAACAAAAATATTAGGGGTTGGTCATTACATTTTCATCATTTTGTTGTTGTGCATACAATATTACAAAGTTCAGAGTTGCAATTCCATTGTTTTTGTTGCTGCCCTCATGATGTTTTGTTCTAAATTTGTTCTATGTGTAAGTTTAATGCTCCTATATAGTATTGAAACAAAAAAAAGTTTCTAATGTGTTTATTTTTGGTGTGAGATATTAAAATTTAATAGTAACACAAAATTCCAACATCAATAATAGTTTCCCATAATAAGAAAAGAAAACTTTTTTCAAATGTTGCATCTTGCTGCCAAACCTAATAACTCTTTTTTCTTTTCATTTAGAATGTTAGGTGGGGGAAAACAAGACTTGTAACCATTGTGGAAATATTGCGATTGTGTTCTAGGGACAAAGGGTATAGGTGGAACAACCAAGATCACATGTAAGTTTTGTGAAACGCCATGGCAAGGTACTACATGTGGATGAGGGCTCATTTCCTTCACATACGTGGAAAAAGTGTTGATATTTGTCTAAATGAGGTAGAACGATATGATACTGTGAGGGATCAAGAAAGGGCTGATTGGAAAGTTTCTAATTTGAGTTCTCATGCTTCAATGAAAGGGGCAACTGTTGCGACTCAAAATCAAAATAGAGAGTTAGAGTGGATGCGTCTACTAGAGATGTTCATGTGACAACAAAAGATGTAGCAGCAGAATATTCTCACTAGAGACCACACATTGGCAGCTCAAACCCCATTGGAAGATTATTTAATGTGCAAGTTTGAGAAGCGGTTGATGCAGCAATTGCACACTTCTTTTATGCAAATGGAATATTGTTTAATGTTGCTCGCTCACTTTTCTACGGAGAGATAGTCCAAGCTACCAATAATGGACCATCTGGGTATAAACCAGCTGGGTATGAAAAGATTCACACTACTCTAATTGATAAAGAAAATATTTCATTAGAGAAACAAATTGCACCAATGAAAAGAGTGTGGTCTACAAAAGGATGCAATATTGTGATGGATGGGTGAACAGATGCTAGAAATTGTCCACTACTTAACATCATGGTAACATGCAGCAAAGGGTTGTTCTTTTGAAGGCAATAGATTGTTCAGGGCAAGAAAAAAATGCAGAGTTTCTTTTTAACCAGCTATGTGATGACATTGAGGAGGTGGGGGCATAACATGTAGTCCAAGTTGTTACAGATGCTGCCCCTATTTGTAAAGCAGTAGGCATGCTGGTGCAAAAAAAGTACATGCATATATTTTGGACACCATGTTGTGTGCATTCGTTGAATGATGCACTTAAAGATATTGGCAAGTTCTAGTGGATTTCAAATCTCATTGAAAAGGGCAGAAAAATATAGATGTTCATATGCAACCATAAACACACAAGCCATTTATCAAAAACTTGCCAAGGAGAAACTTCTCAAACCTGTTGATACACAATTTGCTTCTTATTTTATTCTTCTTGAGCATCGTTGTGAAGTCAAAAGAGCTTTGTGTTCCACAATGGTTAGTGATGCATGGGCAGTTTGGAGACAATCTACATCAAATACTACAGTTGAGGTGAGAGATGGTCCTTGATGACCATTTTTGGGCTGATGTTAAATTTTTTGTGGACTTTATTAAGCCCATATGAGGTGATCAAATTTGCAAATTTAGACAAGCCATGTTTGGGAGAAATTTTTGAAGAAATAGATTCCATGTGTGAAAGAGTTAAGAAAATAATAGATGCAAGAGATCTTCTCTAAATCCATTGATAGAAGAAAAGATGCATGGGAGATGGAACAAACTTAACACATCCCTTCGTTGTGTTGCCTATGCGTTAAATCCGAAATGGTATGATATACAAGTGACCAATAAGAGGGCTCCATGTGAGGAAAGATAGGTAATGAAGGGATTTTGGGCTGCAATAAAAAAGATTTATGGCTGAGGTGAGGATGCTTCAATTATGTTGACTCAATGGAATAAGTTTTCACGTGGGCATGGTTATTTTTCTTGCATGGAAGCTTTATATATTATGCATGCAAAGAAAGACCCTATAAAGTGGTGGTGGAACCTTGGAGGTGAAAACCTTGAATTACAATCATTTGCAATAATATTGCTCTCACAAGTAGCCACCTCTTCATTTTGTGAGAGAAATTGGAGTACTTATGGTTTTATTCATTCACTAAAGAGGAATCGATTAGAGTCAAAGAAAGTAGAGAACCTCGTGTACATTCATAGCTCACTTTTCCTTCTCTCTCATGTAGAGCTTGGGTACAAGGAGGGTCCTTCAACAAAATAGGACCAAATTTCACTTGATGGAGAAGTTGCAGCCATGGTGGATGAAGTGGTTCAAGTAGATGGCTTCAATGATTTACCACCAGTTCTGCTACCAACAGAGGAACTTGAGCTTGAGAGCGATGAGTATTTGGAGATCATAGCTAAGGACTTAGATATGGATGACATAGAAGTGTAGACGATGGATTTCTGATTTTTGTTTTTTGTTTGTGTATCAGCCTATCAGGCTATCAACAATTTTGAATTTCAATATGTAATAACTAATATAAAATATGTAGTATGAACTCTTTGACACAATGACATTTGTGTGTTTAAACTTTAAACTTCAAAGTTAATGTTAAACTTTATCAGTGTTCTTGTTTTCAAAGTTCAATGTCATGATATTTTCAGTTTTAATGTAGCAAATTTATAAATTATTAAATTATATTAAAAAAGAAAGTATCTCCAAGTACCCCCGTCTCCTATTTTTCAAAAATAGATGTACTGGTATATGTACCAGACTCCCCTACCAGTACTAGTACCAGTCTCCTGCAACCTTGATTAAAACCGATGAATCATGATTAACAAAACAAAATCAATAACCTTTTTCCATAATCAGATGCCATCTAACTTATAAGCTGTTGTGGTTTCTGGGTTGCATGTGTACACCAGATGAAGAGATTCACATTTGTTGTCCTTTGTAGGTTCACCAGAGAGAAATCTTTACTCTGGTGTCCTTCATAGGCTCACCAGAGAAAGAGATCCTTTCTTTGATGACCTTTGTAGGTCCATCAGAGAAAGAGATCTTTGCTTTGATGGCCTTCAAGATCTGATTTTCACTAATCAAAGAATCTATGTACTTTGGACTAACAGCCAATTGATCAGTCACCTCATGTTGGATTTCATTACTCTTCACAGACTCAGTGCAGCTGAGTTGGCTTCTTGTTAGGTAGCTTTCTCCTCTGTCGACTTTTTGATACTAGCTGATTCCTGTCTTGCTTGCCAGATGGTCTTTTCCTTTGGGCCTGGCCCTATTTAATAATGTACTCTTATCTAGTGTTCTACAACTAGCTAAAGACATAATGCATTGATTGGCTAACTTCTAAGTAGTATCTAATGCTTCCTACTTACAAGTCCTGTTAACTAATTTCTGTAGCACTTAGCTGCATTGTAGAATAGCTCAAACTCAAAAATACTTGTTTTTTGTCATGTCTTTGATAGAAGCATCAGATTATCTGCATAGAGAAAAATATGCTATACGGTTTTAAATATTGACCAGTTTAATCAGCCTTCTTTACTTTTTAGTCTTTCGTTCAATTCAAGTTTAAAGTGAAGTATGATCCTGAATAGCGCATTTCAAGAATGCAGGGTTATTAAATTGACTTAAAGCAGTTCTATTCTGTAGTAGATGCAAGTTTCTAACCAATTTGTAGAGTTGGATTTGCTCCGAAGGTGGCAATGTTTTTGCTAATCTGGGTAATATCTTTATTGCTAGTTGCTTGTTTTTATTCTTCCAAAAACTCTGGGTGCACTGTAACTTAGAGAATTGAAAAGCATGGCGAAGCGCTGAAGTCTAAGAAATCATCTTTTCTAATGACATTTTTGAGAAAAGATATGGTTTTATATTTATTATTTATTAATATATTATTTATTTAAAATACATTTCATGAGAAAATAAGAATGTTAAGTGTTCTTTTTCTTTTCTTGTAATTATACAACAATGGTATATCCTGGGAAAGGAAAATTTGATGTCTTATATGGATTTTGAAAATGGCTATTGTATGACTTTTATATCTTATAAATGTACGCAGGATAAGGTTTTCCTAGTCATAACTTGGCCCCTCCTTTATTTACAGGTATAGTGTGGATGTGGCACAGGGTGTGATGGAGCTTCATTCTCAAGGGGTCCTAATTCTTAATCTTAAACCTTTCAATTTCCTCTTTGATGAACAAGATCAAGCAGTTGCAGGAGACTTTGGAATTCCAATGCTACTTCTGGGAATCCCATTGTCAAATTCTGATTTGACACTAAGGTTAGGCACACCAAATTATATGGCACCTGAACAATGGGGGGCAGATGTAAGAGGCCCAGTTTCATATGAAACAGATAGCTGGGGATTTGGCTGTAGCATTGTAGAGATGTTCACGGGGGTCATGCCTTGGTATGCGAAATCAGCAGAGGAAATTTATACTGCAGTAGTTATTAGACGTGAAAAGCCAAAAATTCCCAGTGGATTGCCTTGTGCCATTGAAAGTGTTGTCAAAGGTTGCTTTGAATATGATTTTCGAAGACGGCCATCATTTGCAGATATTCTTTTTGCATTAAAAAAGTAAGTGATTCTTGTAAGCTTGCATGAAGGTACCAATTTTCCCCGTGTTTACATTGTTATTCATCAATTTGAGAATTGGTTTCTTTTCTTACATGGAGTGAGGGATCACAGGCTTTTGAGACCATTGGAGCAACTCTAACTTTTTGTACATTTGACACACTTTGGGGAGAAAACTATTTATGGACAGCAGACTTGAACTTATGGTTAGTTTCAAAAAGTAGACATTTTTTTAGGAGTTTCAGATAAATATGAGGTTGTCTGTACATGGTTCTACATTGGGAGTGTTTTACTTAAATTTAGGAAACAACAAAGTTAGCCTCAATTTTCAATCGTCCAAAGTAAAATGATTTTTAGGAAACAAAACCTTGGTATTAAGATAGAGATACAACTTCACCAATGTCTTTTATCTCAGTCTTGTCCGTGTTTGTATGATGTATCTACACCTTTAGAAATCTACAACTCAAGTATTGGTATATATATAAAGCTACAAGTTGTCAGTCTAAAAGAAAATTAACTTATTTATTTTTTTCTTTCTTGCCGAGCATTAGTTAGTCTAAAAGAAAATCAACTTATTTACTTTGTTCCTTCCTACTGGGCTTTGGTTAGTAGAAAGAATTGAGTAATGCAATAATAAACAGGGAAATTTCATGAGTAAAAGCAAAGAATTTCAGGTTAATGCAAAATGAATAAAGTACGGGAAGGTGCCTAGGCATTTACATCTTTTGAAGAAGTAATAGGATGTCAAACTCCATCAAGGAAGAGGATGATGCTATTATCAGCGATAAGGTATCCATTTTTTTGTATGTTAGCAATTTTGTTTGCAACCACTTTAAGTAATCTTAGTGGCTTTGATAACAACCTAATATTTGGAATGTTGGATCTCGTATCAATGTTGTATCTAGTATCAATTTTGGAAGCAACGAAAATAATGGCAATAATATAAGTTGATAATTCACATTCTTATTCCACAAGTGTAGTGTCCCACCCCCAAATCTGCTTTTTTGTTTTGCTTTTCTATGTTTTCTTTTTCTGATATTTTTGTTTTTTGCTTGACAGGTGATTGCATAAAAAACAAATAAGTACAACTAACTTATTTAAAGAGATATTGCAAACTAACAACAACCCAGATCAAGATTCAACATTTAAAACACAATAGAAGCAATACCCATTTGCTGCTATGAAAAGTTGCAGGTCTGATATGACAAAACCAGCAAGCTGGATGCATACAAAATCGTCCACAATTTGTCAATCCCTAGCTTCTCCTTGGCAAAGTCGATGTGCAGCAATCCCAAGAACCTAGACGCCTCCAATGGTGATGATGATCAGCTCAAACCCCAAGCGTTTAGCCTAGGAAATCCCCACGCCTCCCTTTGTGACTGGTACAGCCCTCCTAGAATGGTATGGCCAGCTTGAGGACTCCAACAATGGTCCTTTATTTCACAATTTCTGCAAATATCTTCTCTAATTTGCTGTCTATCCTTATCCTCAAACCCTTCAGCAGATTCACTCAAATAATGGCTGCAAATTGTTCAATTCAATCACTAGCATAACCCCTGAATGGAGTTATTAGCATTCAACCTTGGGATGTCTTTCAATCCTGCAGTTGAAGATCCTCGTGAGTGATTTCGTCCTCACAAAGCCAAGTTTTCAGTCCAACCAGCAAAAACCCTTCTCAATATTTTCTTCGGCATGAAAAAGCAAAAAGTACACAAAGTGCTTTTATACTATCCCCAATTCCCACGCCCAAGTTGTCTATTTAATTTATTTTATTTAATTAACTTTTATCCCCTTATGACTCCCTTAAGTTGGGTGGCCAACTTTTTGATATAAAAATATCATTAAAAACCCCTTATAACTCCCTTATCATAACGTCACTTAAAATATATAAATAGTGCTAAAGTTAAATCTTTTAATTTAACTTTAATATTTACGTTATCTAAACTTAGAGTTTTGGACCACGATAAATGCCAAGATAAAACCATAGTAAGAATTCACCTACATTCCCAACATAGAAATGCTGCCAACTGACCAGGTCGGTGATCACCCTATGACTTAGTAAAATAGTGTGGACAAAGTGTCCAAAGAATGCTTCGGAAGGCACACTGCAAAACTCCTAAAATACATTGAGCTGGGAAACACCAATTAAGCACAAATGGTTGATTGACAAGCCACAAACTCCCTCGGAAAGGTCCCCTGACCACTACGTTAGTCTGCAGGGACCAAGGTAATAGTAAATAGACTAACTACAACTCCTGCTGACTGACTAGGAAGGGGACATTACGACAAGGAATAGATATATCTTGGCATACATATATGATTGCTTCTAATACATCATTGTTTTTGGTTACAATATGCTTTTCTAGATTGCTTTCAATGGTCATTAGATCATCAATCATATGGGCTTTTTAAAATTTTCAGCAATTGCTAGATAAATTTATCCGAGACTTCAATTGATGAATTAAAATACCAATTAATAGATTGATTTTTGTTAGTTTTTATTTGTCGTCATACTCGAGAGTATTTTGTGTAAATTATTGACACATGTCCAGTATTATGTCATTTTTATGATTTATCTCATATCAATCAATAAACAAAGTCAGGAGCTTGTCAGTAAGTTAAAAATCAAATTTTCATCTTCAATTAGAAGCCACTGTTTGACTAGAAATCTAGATATAGAAGCACTGAGAAAAGAGTTTATGTGTATTAAATTTTCATTGGTAGTAGTTACTAATAAACTAGGAACTTTATTTTTGTTAATGACTAAACATAAAAAATGGATCCAACCTAGACGAACCATTGAATTATAATGTCTCTGTAAACTTTAAAAAACCAAATACACCAATTCTACTTGCAACTCAATATCGTCATTTGGCATTATTTAATAAATTGTTGCCAAGGAGAATCACCTCACCTAGCATTCTTTCAGGGAAGGCCTAAAATTGCTAAGAAAACCAATAATTAGAACAGAGATGGCAATCTTGGTTAGATAGAAGACTCATCCATTGTACAGACTTAGACATGGTTCTAGCACAACTATCAAATCTGTTTTTTATTAATTAATGATTAATCAATTTTCTTAAAGATGATAAAATAATTCTAAATAATTATTTGTTTTCTATCGATATTAAAATTTCCTATAGAATGTATCTTTTAATTGTAGCTGGTTCCGTTTGTTGTTTTTGGTCATATGTAGTGACAGCCGGTCTAGTGGGTCTCACTAAGAGCCAAATTTAATTATAATAATTGAATGGTCCCCCTCTCCCGTCTATTTTCATTGTTAGAGAGTTATTGTAATAAGAAGCTCTGAACTGCAACCTTTTCATCACTTTCATAACTCTGTTACAGATGGTGAATCTTTATGGCAGATGCTTATGCTTTCTCTAGCTAAGTTCAATTGTAGCCATTCAAACTCTTATTTGCACATTGGTTTTTCTATATTGTATTCAAAGTCAAACTCAAGTTATTTGACTATGCATGCATGAAGTTGCTCTCCTTTTGTCTACATTGAAGATGCAGACTTGTTTTATTGATTTTTGGCTAATTAAATCTTCTCAAAGAGGCTACTATCTTGGATGCCATGCTTGATACTTGATCAAAGTGACACTCACTATTTTAATCAAGCTTGTTTTCATTTGTGTTGATGGAACTCGAATTTAACTTTTTAACTTTGTGTGCCATTCAATATTAAGAACATCCTATCATATCTGGATGATCAATTTTTGCAATTAGAATGTTAAGATATTATGAGAATGTTTGATAACTTAATGAATGCATCTGTTCTTCCAGCTTTTTGCATCGTTGTCACATAGATTTCTCTGATGCATTTAACAGATAAATTTTGCATCTGATGCGTCTTTTCATGAATTTTTATTAATTGGAACAGCCCAAATGCAACTTTTGGAAACAGTGGGTGGACTTGTGCTAGAGACAAGATAGAGGGAAAAGGAAATGATGCGCAGAACTGCAACTGGTTATTTTTGAAGGACAAGCTTCAAGTTGGGGATTATGTGCGGTCAAGAAAGATTGCCAGTTTGATCAATTTTGGGGACATGAGCATAGTGGAAGGGACAATAGTTGGAATGGACGGTGATATGTATATGCTTGTGGGTGTACATGGCTTGCATGACCCCTTGAGGATACACGCCTCTAATTTAGAGAGAGTTTCTTTAGGCTTTGCTGCTGGAGATTGGGTTCGACTGCATAGGTCAAGTTTGCAGGGTTCAAGTTCTGGAAAGAAACAATCTCCAGTGGGCATTTTACACTCAGTAAGCCGTGATGGGAAAGTTGAAGTGGCTTTTCTAGGTCTTGAGACACTTTGGACAGGAAATTGTTCTGAGCTCCAGATGGCCGATTCTTTTTCTGTTGGGCAGTTTGTGAGAATTAAAGTTGGTATTTCATCTCCTAGATTTCAGTGGCCTCGCAAAGAAAATGTGTGGGACACAGGCAGGATTTCGTGGATTTTTCCGAATGGATGTCTTCTTGTGAAGTTTCCCGGCCGTCTTTTTGGAAATGTACCTTGCTTGGCAGATCCAGCTGAGGTAGAACTTGTTGAATTCCATACTTGTGTTAGTATGGGGGAAAAATTTCATCATCTGAAAGCTGTGCACTGGGCAGTGCAACCTGTGATTTTTACTTTGGGTTTCTTGACTGTGTTAAAACTCGGGATTTTTGTGGGAAGTATTGGTTCCAAAGTACTGGGAAGAAAGAAAAAACAGGGAGGTCAAAAGTCCAGGGATGTCCAAACTGCAGGACAGGATCCTAATAATCCTGGTAATGCTCGCTGGCACCCACCTTCGGTGGCTAAATTTTTTTTCAAAGAAGGGGTGACTACTGCTCGGTAGCTAAGGATTTCTTTCTCTGTTTACACTTTTGTTGTTGAACATTGTAAACTTTTATTTTGGAGACATGTACATAATCATCTGTATAGCCATTTCAAAATCTGTATCCTATTTAAACTTAATTGTGCAATGTAACCATTGTTTCTGCTCTATATTAAGATCCATATATTCTCGTCTGAAGATAATGGACATAGACAAATAAGTAGATATTTTTACCTGCTAAGACTCATCGCACTTGGAATCAAGGGGACATCTTTTTTCTTTTCCAGGTTTGAGAACATATTTTCCTGTTTGGATCAGGTGGTTATCATTTTATTATTCAATCAACATCATCCTTGTCTGATTATGTCTGATCAATAGTTCCTTATTCAATCAAATCCCTATTCTTGCTGGAAAAACTTTAGAGAATTTTCTCATTGTTGACTAATTCTGCAGTATGTACAACTTATATATTTTCATTCAATACGTATTGAATTTTGAGTTGTGAATTGTTCGATGCTGAGGCACATTAGATATATTGCTTTGAAACCTTACCTGCGTTGGAGTGGCTCACCTCCTAACTAAATGCTTGGAGAGACTGATTGGAGAGCATAAAGTAGAAGTAACAGGCCTTAAAATATTGACCTATGCGAGTATAGGCCAAGGCCCAAAAATAGAAGTAACATGAATTACATTGAAGTAGTTTGCTTTAACATTTTCTATAGACTATCAAAGGGAGGTTTTTTTTTTCTTTCCCGGGAAAACGATGTTGAATGAAAGTTCTCTGTAACTTGAATAAAACAAGTTTATGCATGTCCCTAGATAAGTTTCTAGGTAAATTAGCAACATTATCTGAGGAAAGTTATATCAGTGCTTACAGTGCATATGGGTAAGATCTGGTAGATTGGTACACAGTGCACAATTGGTTCAGGCAGGCCATTTATTTCACATGGTAAACTGAATAGAATCAGTAGTTGGAAGGAAACTTTGAGTTTTGATATTGATATTATTTACTTATGAATTTAATGATTCCCTCTGAAATTGGATCTCTACCAATGCAACTGCAGGTTAAGCTTAATGCAAGATATTGTTTCTTCTTAGTTGTACCAAATGGAGCTTTAGTTCTTTCTGACCTCTGTTCAATGTGGATTTTGTTTCTTAATTATTTGTTTTTAACCTAGCCTATGTGTTTTGTTATTTACATCTTGTATAGGATAGAGAAAGATACTTGGAAACCTGTTGTTTCATAAAGGAGCAAAAAAAACATGCGCAGGGTTGGACTTTCCTAGAATCCAATTGGGATCAATTATTATGTGTAAAGGTGGAGCAAATCACGAGTCCTTTTTCTTTGCATTTGATTTCGTTTTATCAACCGCCAATGCTGTGATGATCATGTGTCACAGATAATACATGTCAAAGAGATTGTAGAACAACCTGATATGTTGATGTGGCCGTGCATACCTCGTGTTTTTGCTCTTCACCATTAGGTCCCTTCCCAATGCCTTATAAAATTCAAATTATTCATTCAATGGCGAGCTTATTTGTTTTTTTATTTATCAAATTCAAATTTATTTATTCAATGGCGAAATATTTTTATTTTTCAAAGTACAAGACAAAATACTGGTTCATGTTAAAAGTGTAATGCTGAGAACATTTATTTTAGGATGGGGCCAAACCATATGGCATTTTAATCAATGGGATGGTCGTATCCTTCGTTGCTTTCTAGAGATAATTTCCAATTATTTCTAATTTTGTACTTGTATCTACCATTAACTTAGACTAATTGGTCGAGATGATAGTTGTAATAAAAATTTAGAAATATAATGTAATGTATAAGGGTATTCAGTTTTAAAATTGATGATACAAAAATAATATAGATCTAATGTTGAATTGATTCATCTTTGTCAATAAATTAATGTCCTTGATCAAGTGTTTTTTTCAGAATTTATTTTATATTATAAAATCTTGTGATTCAAATTTGACTATCATAGGGTAAATTCTAATCAACGTGGATTTGATTGAGGGCATGTGACTGATGTGTGGTGTGCAAGATTACTTTGTTAAAATATGCTTTAAAACATCCACTAGCCTTAACATGGTTTGTATGTTGATTGTCAAGGTGGTGTCTAAGAATATGAGATTGTTCACTTGATAGGGAATTGTGTTCTCCTAGGTCAATTTCCTTGTTAGATCAAATTAATGATGATGAATGATATTAAAGACATCATTCACCATGTAAATGGTCTTATGTTGATGTGGATATGATTGTTTGTCCCTTAAGAATTAAAGTGTCATCTAATAATTCTCCTTGTAATTGCCTCTTATTTTTAGTGTCTATTAATGATACATTGAGTGTCTTTAAATGCTATGATATAACAAATTTAGTAATTTTAATTTTAGGTTCATTCTTGCATGCCTCGAGGTTGAACTACATCAATCACAAGTGACATGTAAATGAACTTTGGGGTTGAAATGATAATCTTGAGGTAGGGAGTGAACACAAATGATAATCTTGAGGTAGGGTTGAAATGATAAACTACATCATTCTTGCATGCCTTCGAGGTTGAACTACATAGAGATAGAGTGAACACAAATGACATGAGCCAAACCAAGCACAAGATTATGCCGCTTACCAATATGTTATTGCATTATTACATTCCACTAAAATAAACAAAAAACTAAATGAAAAATGACGGTAAATATGCGAATTTCACCATCACATTAATTATGAGAAAAATAACTCATTTATTATTAAAAATTAAAGACCCCATCCGCCATAATTTAAAAAAAATCACTTTCAATGTTACATCAATGTAAGAATAATTGTTCTTTACTTTTTAACTTTTCATGATTTTGATTTCTTTGAGTGTAATGTCTTAGGAGTCTTAGATAACTCAAGAAAGAAAGAAATTATTTTAAAATTCAATCTAGGAAAACCTAATGAGTGGATGGCTAATGTATGGGGCTCCATTAATTATATACGCACTAGCCATTAAACTTTTATCATATATTTTTAGTTTATTTGTTGCTAAGATGAACTAGTCTAAATACAACTTTTATAACTCTATCAAGAGGAATGTGATGCCTCTAAGAAAATAGAGAAACCTCTAGATGTACATAGGGCCTTATGTGTCATGGATCACAAGATGATTGAGTAAAAGGAAAGTCCAACAAAATTATTGGATATAGATTATGAGTTGACACACCTTGAGGATGACCAAACTATGCATATGGACTTTAGTTATAAGAGCTAGAACCATCTAGTGAGTCCAACAATGAGGGGTATGCCATGAAATTTCCATTGGATAATAAATTGGTTTTATTTTTGTATTACTTTCTACTTTGTATTTTGAACTTGATGAACAATATAAATACTATATGCATAGGCTTGTCATTGATCATTGGATCAACTAATTGCCAAATTGCCAAACTTTGCATAAATTTCAACTTCTTTTACTTGTATTGTTTACATAAATGATAAATTGCACTTTATTTTGCATTTGTAATTATTTTTAAATATTATTTTTTATATAATTTCTAATATTCATCCCATGCTATCTCTAAAATTTAGCTTTTTTCTATATATTCTAAATAATTGTTGCACCATGTCTCCCTAAATTTACAACTAATATAGACATTAATAGAAAGGCATCACATTCTAATTATCACATTGAGCTTAAAACTTTAGAAAGCTAAACGATTAAATAGTAGTCACTATATAGATAAGACAATTGACTTGCCTACTAATAAACAATGAATTGTAGTGCATATCCTAATGAGATTAAATACTACAAAATCAAATATAGAAGAAACTTAACTAAGGGGGACTACAAGAAAAAGCATAGGTGGATGAAGAACAAAAATGGTGCTCCCAAAGTCCACCACTACAAGGATATTTAGTGTTAGGTATAGGAATAAAAACTAGATGTGTGTAATATTTTCTCCCTTCTTCCACCTCTTTTGGGTGATTAGAGATAATAATAACTAGATGAGGAAAAAATTATACTATTGAGGAGGTGCCTAAATGATAGTAGCATGTGGTGGCAATAATCACTAGGAAGGTGGTGACAATGATCAACTCCTCGGTGCCTACATAAGTGGTCCCCAATTACCATCATTTTTTAAATTCATGAAGTGAGTAATCCATACTTATATCTTTATAGTTGAAAATGAGTTTCAATGCAAAAAATGTTCTTTTTAAAAATTAACTATGTAGCAATCATGGTAGAATCACCTAGCAAAACCATATTCTAAATGAGTGACTTAGGAATGAAGTGAATGAATAGATTCCAAACTCTTTGGGCTCATTTGTAAAATGAAAATAACTATTTAACTAACTTTAGTTAGTTAGAAGGGGGTGACAAGGGTTTGAAACACTTATGTGAACTAATAATCTCCCCACTAGAAGACATTTGTTCAACAAACACCAATTTCAAAACAAGTTTGTTGAGCTCCATAATAGCTCCCTAGATAGTCTTGAAGTGGCAGTTCCAAACTAGAGTAGGATACTACAAGTTTTGACCAAGGTTGAGCTTCTAACAAGGAATGATTTTTTGGGAAAAGAATCAATAACAAAGATGGGGTTCATAATGAGAAATAGAAGTACCAACATCTCATTTCATATCTTTCCACCAAGCAAGATCTTGATTTTTAATTTTATTGAAGTATTCATCAAGGGAAAGCATTTAGGTTTCATTTATGGGCACAAATAGTCCAATGAGGCACAACTGGCTTTCAACTCTTGCTAAGTAAACCAAAATTTGGAAATATTCTTAAATAAATATGTAATTATAGAAATCACTTTTTTGAAGAGTCAAACTATTGTCCATATAACCTCTACAAAGGCAATCCATAAAAAAGTGATAATAGGAAACCATGAAAGGGAATGCACATTTATGGTCATCTTATAAAGAAAGCTATCTTCTTCTTTTTTAAAGTGGGTTTGAAATTTTTGAATAATTTCATACACTCTTAGTGATAAATTTCCCATAATTTATATGGACATGGGATTACAATGAGGTTCTAAAGACAAAAACCTTTCAACTCTAGCTTTCCATAAAGGCTACCTTGGTAGATGCAATTTCTAAGTATAATTTTCAAGGAAATACCTCCCAAGATTTTTATAATTCAATTAACATAAAATATGGTCCCTTTAAGTCTGATGTATGTTATCTTCAATGCAAAGATAAATTGGTAATATAAACTAAGTCCAAAAGTAGTAATAAGTTTTTTCCCAATAGCAAAGCTAGAAAAAAGATTTAAAAATATCAATAGATTCCATTATATTGAAAATTAATAAATGAATCATGCACAAAATAAAAAAAGATTAATTCATAATTATAAGTAGGAAAATAAATACCTTTAACCTAACCCTTGAATGTGTAATCTATAAGGAGATACTTGAGCTATTTTGTAACTAGGACGTAAAGGGAAGAAGCAAGATGACAACCTTGGTGGACATATAAAAAAAAAGGTTGTTCAAATTTATTAACATTGATAGTGACACATGTTAAAGCATTCTTGAGAGCGAGTAAACTATGTGAACAGGAGCTTAGGATCAAAACCAAGAACCTAAAATATTTCTAAAATAAAAGGCTACTTAATCCATCATATATTTTCTTAAAATGAATCTCAATGAAAGTAATATTTTTTATTAGAGGATCTAGCCATTCAATTCCCTCCCAAATTTTAATGATATTATCTAAATTATATATTATGCATTAAGCTAGTTTTTTCACACGTGTGAGGTAGGTTGGCATGAGAGAGGTGGCGACACTAGTCATATGATGACAAATTTAGATTGTGATCCACATGAATGAATTTAATGGCTAGGATTTAATAGATAGGGATTGAGCACGACATGAAATTAAATATTAGAGAAAAAGATAATGATGATTAATTAGCCCAAATCAATTAATTAATTGATTTAGTTGTACGATTTGGAGGATAATGTTAGACTTAATTAAATAAAAGTAAATTTATTTAATTAAAGGTGAGGGATAAAGGTAAAGGATGAATAAATATTTATTTAATTAGCTAGTGTGGGGTAAAGTCAAGTGTGGTCGAGTAAGCAAATTTAGGTGTCTACATTTTTCCCCTCTTTGATATGATGTCACGAATGTAAAGAGTGGTGTTGTATTAAAGAAGAATAAAAAACAACAGATGGGAAGGGATGAGGACGAGTGGAATGATGCCCCTTTCATTAGAAGGATGAGGAAGGATAATGAGAGGGAGTTAGGTTTTCCCCCTTGAGATGAAGTGCATATTTGAAGAACACAAGTGTGCTCTCAAAATGAATGGGAGGGATAGAGGGTGAAGGATGGAAGGAGGAACTAGAGTACAAGATGGATGACAGCTGGGAAGATGAGTAGGATGGATAAGAATCATTCTACAACTGATATAAGAAACCTTGATTCAATATTGTACACTTAACATTATGAACTGAAGTATAAGGAATTGAGGTGACAATGTGCCAAGTATGTGATCAAAAAGTTCAAATGCAAGCATATGCCTTATAATACCATGATATGGAAGACCATGATGCCACTATGGAAATATAGTACAAATACCATGATAGATGCAAACAATGATAAGATACCTAAGCAAAAAGCAAGCATCCACAATAAGCCAAAAAAAATCTAGGACTTTACCCCTAGTCAAGCTGAAAATCGATTGATTGATAATGATGAGGATAAGAAAGTTAATGATAAGAAAAATGCATATCCCATGATTGTGTTTTTAATGATAATAAAAACATGAGGATTGGGAATGATGTATCCATATGATGTTGATTGGGTTAAAGTGGACCAATGGATTATCAACTGATTTGGATAAAAATTGATGGATTCTTTGGGATGATGTGCTAGATTATAAAATTGGATTATGTGGATTAGAACTTATTGCATTAGATGGATTGGATTGGGATGCTTGGATTAGAGGGATGGAGGGAGGATAAATGGATTTGATGTGATGGGATTTCATGGATGTTTAGGGAGAAAGAAATATAGTGGGTATGATGGTTTGAATAATGGAATAAATGAGAACCAATGATAGGGAGAACCAAGATTTGATAAAGGTAGGGAATAATGGAAGAATTGATTAGATAGGAGATAAATGGATTTAGTGGATGGATGGTGATAAGAGATAAGAGGATAATAGTTGGAGGATAGGAGGGTGGCACTCTAAGGACTATGTTGTGAAGGAATAAGATGCACCATGCTAGAGGAAGTGCAATAGAGCATAGAAGATAGTAAATGATGCTTGAGATGGGAGGATGGTGTTTCAATGGGAATTTATGGTAGAGGAAGTATGGTTTGTATTGTCCAAAGCATGCATGGATATTTTTCACCTATTCTTGTCAAGATCAAAGATTGGAAAGGAAGATGGAGTTGGATAGGATGGGAGGAAGGAGATAAGATGAGGGATGAGGGATGAAGGATAATAGAGGATATGGATAGGATGTTGATGTATGCATGGATATTTTACCTCTATTATTATCAAGATTAAATGTTGGAAAGGAGGATTAAGTAGATAGGATGAGGGGAAGGAGATAGGATGAGGAATATGAGATGGAGGATATTGAAGGATGTGGATAAGATGTGATAGATGGGATAGAATGTATGTAGCTTGACCTTGAGTGTAAATTGCAAGAGGACATGTGATTATACATGACACGTGATTTCTAGGTTTTCATCATAGTACTTTCCCAAGGCACCATGATAAGTGGTTTTCACCATTCAATAGATTATTTTTCTTTAGTTTTTGGATTCAATTTTTTTCTCCATTCTTTTGCTTTTCTGGATTTTTAGAATAGTATGGATGGAGAAGAATGAGGATAAGTGGATGAGGGCCTAACCCTTTTCTAATGGGATACTTTTTGGTTTTGAAGCAAAACACGAGTCAATTTTGAAGGGGATATGATTTGGAAGGAATGTGAGGTTCTTGGAGGAAACTGAATTGGATGAAGATGGAAGAACCCATTTGATAGGTGTGGGGTTCCTTGATAGCTTAGATAAGGGGAATGGTATATTGAGAAGGATTAGGAGGGATGCTAGGATCTTGAGATGGAGAGGATCATGGGGGCAATTAGGAGGCACCTTTTTATCTTTATTTGTAAGAGAATCGAGAGATGGGATGGAGGGGATGTTTTGATCTTGATTTGGAAGGGGATCATGAGATGGAGTAGAAGGGATGATTTGATCTTTATTTAGAGGGGAATTTGTGGTAGCATGCTTTGGAGAAAGGGATTGGTATAATTGGATGTTTTTAGAGGAAATTAGGGAGGATGTCCAAGCTTGGTGCTAGCAATGAGAGCATGAATGGATCTAGGAGTGGTGTACATGGATGAGAAAAATATTTTGGATGTTTAGGGATGGAGGATTTAATGTGTTTGAGGGATTGGAGTAATTTAGTGGATTTTGGGAATGGTAGATAAGGATATGTAGGTGGATGAGTGACATGACAAGATTGCATAAATTTTCTCGGGCATGGGGATTTAGGAACCTTTTCTAATAGTTCTTGGAGGGAATCAAGGAAGCAATGAGATGATGTGGATTTGTAGGATTGGGATGAGTTGGTTTTTAAAGATGTGGGAGATGATAAAGCAGAATAAAGAGTGAAAGATTAAATGGATTGAGGATTGAGGATGAGGATGAGGAGCTTGAAAGGGAGTTGGAGATGAGGATTTGTGATACAAAGTAGGTTTAAGGGGAATCTTGGATGGAGGGCTGGTTTCCCTTTTCAAAGGAAGGCAAAGGATGAACAATAGGAGATGAATTAGGATTAGATGGAGATGGGGAGGATGGAATTTTGATACCAAGACTTATTCAAGGTATCTATCTATGGCATCTTTTTCATTGTTGAAGCGATATGTGAGGAAAAAAATGGTGAGGGATTTGGGATTAGTAATGATATTGGTAAAGTATTAGAGGTAAGATATTGTGGATGGGGAGAGCTCATATTGGTCCACAAGACTCACATTGTCATCATATGGATCATATTTGGGTTGGTCAACAAGATTAAACTCATAATCAATTATTTTTAAAGGGCTATAAAATTATGACATGATGTTGGACGTTACTGGGATGGAAGAAAGTGGATTATAAAATATTGGATGAGGATGAGTTGGATTGGATGAAATATTTGACAAGAGATTAGAGGATAAAATATGGGGACATTGGATTTGATTGTGGGATAATGTTTGGAGGAAGAGATACTGAGATTGATTTTGGATGAAGGGAAGATTAGGAGAAAAGGATGATGGAGGATAGGTTGATGAAGAAATTTTGGTTTTGATTTTGGAGGATGATGAAAATTAGGATGAGGGATTAGAAGTGGATTTTGGATTTAGAATAATGAGAATTAAGGATGAATATGAAGAATGAAAATATACTTGGATTGAAAGGAGGTAGGTTAGATTAGGATATTGGATTTTGGGTAGGGAGTTGGTTTGATGTTTTGGAACAAAGAATTGGATTAGAGAAATTCAGGGTGATTTTGATGGATTGGGAATTGGATTTGGGGGATGAATAAGGTATTTTGAGGAAAATATTGGATGGTGGATTTAAAAATGAAAATTTTCTTGATTGACTAAGAGGAGAATTTGAAAGCACACCAAACAAATAAATTGGATTGAGGGGGATTTGGATTGATAGGTATGCACTAATTTTTCACAATAATACATACCAAACACTTGCATAATACTATATGATTCAAGTGGGAGTGACACCTAGTGTGGACCCATAATGAAAATTAATCCATTAATATTATCTACCCATGAGGGATAGCTAGGGATAGTCACATACACATGAAATTTCTTACCAAAGATTACCAAGGTGAATCATATCTCAACACATGGAACTAATTGTGAGTAACTTTAGGGGGTGATGTGCTTCCCTTGTACCACACTAAGTGATGATTGAAAATTATTAAGCTAGGATGAAAAAGGTTGCAAGGGAATCCTCAAAATACCTTAAGGGTACATGAGGCAAAACATATAGATGAAAGAGAAAAATGGAAAACAACTAGGAGGAGAAGGTAACTCACTCTCCACATTCACTTATCAAAGGTATAAATTTATTGGGGGTCTTAGCCAATATTGACAAGGTTCCACTTCCAAGAGGGGTGTCTTTCAATTCACTCCCTGCTCTTTATACTCCACCAAAACACAAGAGTTGAAGTCGCCCCCTAGGGAGATAAAATCCCTATGTAGGCCCCCTAGAAGGAATGATCCAAGTGTTTTTGGTCACCCAAGATCACACAAAGTGTAAAGGGAGAGCATACACATAGGATTATTTGGGATAAAAATGAAAAGAAAAGAGATTAAGTGACGTTTTTTATCCTCAAGATCACATAATGGCATAAGAGGAGAGTATACAAACCACTCACCCAAAGAAAAATGAATAAATTTCTTTCCCTATTGTGCTAACTTTAGTGTAACTAAAATATAGTGGAAAATGTCCAGCGTTAGATAAATGTAGCTGCAACACAAATTGTTAGTAGTTTCATAAAAAAAAGTCTTGGACTAATAAGGGTGGATACACTCAAACACGATTAGAAATAAAAACTAAAGAAATGGAGGTTACCAATGGATTCCTTATGTTTTTCGAATATTTTCAAGATTTTTTTTGCTAAAATTTGATGTCATATGCAAAATTTATAAGCATTTAAAGTTTCAAAAAGGTATGGATTTTAAGTGATTTTACTTAATGTTTTATAAAAAATTATATAAAAATGACTTCATCCATTGTGTAGAACTTTGAACCATTTTTCCAAAACTTATAAGAAGTAAAACATCCAAATATTAGATCAAAATTTATGCTATTTTTTGTAAAATGTGCTAATTCAAATGCATAGGCCCTGATCTAAAATGTAGGTGCTAATATGTGAAACAAAAGCACTAATATGTGAAGTGGAAGTGTGAATCTGATGCACTCAAATACAATATATAAGCACTAATCTATGAGTGCAAGTGTTCAACTAGTTAAGAAAATTACCTATTTACACCAACACTTCATTTTAAATCTCTTCTCTAGAGCTACTAAGAAATAGTTCTCTTGGCTAGAGTTTAAAGTAAAATATAGGATTACCAACTAGGATTTTAAGTCCTTTTAAATAATTATGCAATATGTGCTTCTTGAAATGGTGTATAAGGTTGGGATGTGATGCTTTAATATCTTGGTGGAAAGGTTGAAAGTGGTATCCAAAAACTCCCTTTGAGAGTTACAACCCATCTTAGGAGTATTCTTGGATTTCTCCTCACCTACTCATGGTTTATAAGCTTAATATCAAGTGGAACCTCCATTTCATTGAAACTAAATGTGGTCATAGGTTTCAAATAATTTGGTTTTCCATTTTGGTTCTAAACTAGCTCATTTTACTTAGTGCCTCCTATATCAGAGTCATTGTGGTATATCTCACTTATCCATCTAGGTCTTTCTAACCTCCTTTATCCTTTATATGGAAATTTATAATTTTTCAAGCACCTTTTTTGGTTTTACCTTCTAGCCCATGTGGCTTGGAAGTAGATACATGATTTCTTCAAGCCTTTTCAAGTGGAGATTTTTTATTGGCATATGATTCTTCCAAGTGATTGGCATAATATTTCTATGGGGTTTACCCAAAAAAATCATGCTTTCAAAGTGGAAATCCTCTTCAACATATGGAAATTTTGAAACACTACTTTTTTTTAAATAGTGTAGTGGATGTTGAACATATGTTGTCATTGAAATGTCAAAGGAGTATTGTTAAGGAATCTTGTCATTTATGTCAAATGCATTCATTGTCGTCAAAGGTGTGATGTCAACAAGCAAAACATTAAGAATTAAATGTAATCATACTATCATATCAGAGAATTTTGAGAACAATGAAGAAGACTGTTGTAGTATGTTTGTAATATAATGTTTGCATCTATTTTGTTGATATAAGCAATCTGAAATGTTGGAGGTCAATTAATTAGGTAGAGAGATTTTTATAGAAACATGTTCATTCAATCTATATTTCTTTTTGGATGCGAGTTTTGGTCTACGATTTAAATGGAGAGTATGTCTACACATGTTCTTATTCTAGAGTTTTCAGGATTTATGTTTACTATGCAAAAAGATTAAAGTGACAATTGGGTCACTGTGTTGGTTAATTAACCAATGGTTGTTTTGGAACTATGCGGTAGCGACTTGTAACATGCAACCTCCAAAGGTATCATGGGAGATTGAAATAGGTCTAGGTTAAGGTCCTTGAAGGAAGAGCATGACATCAAGTTCTTTTGACAACATCAAACTTGATATAGGACCTACCTGCTACACATTTCATGTAAATTTGAATTTAGGTCCACCATAGCCGACTTGGATAATTACAAATGGTGTTAAGGGACTCATGACCAACATGAAGTGTTGTTAATGTAATAATATGTATATAATCATCATAGTTTAGATCTTTCCTGTGTGAATGCATGTGTGAGAGTAAGGGTAATTATGTGAGCAAGTGTAATTCAATGGGAGTCGCATCTCAATCATTGTGCATTATCATCAAAAGATCATAAGGTGTGTAGGAGAGTTTTTGAGGCAAGATCAGATCTTGTGCAATATGTGTAATCAACATTAATGTTTTGCAAGCTCTATCTTTGTAATTTGGTAGGACTAGTGTCTTACCTATTGAGGTTGTGCTCATATCTTTGTATTGGGGATCGGTGTCTCCAATAGGTTGGTGCCTACAAGTACAACATGGGATTGGTGTCTCTAGTAGGTTGGTGCCTACTTCATAATTGTAACTCATTCATTCTTTCTATGAGTCTATATTTGGATAGTAGCTCCAAGTAGCTCTTCTCACCGTGGCTTTTCCCATTCTGGGTTTCCATGTATATTTGGTGTCCATTGTGTGAATGTGTGCTTTTTAGTTGCTTGATTGATAGTACCTATTTCGATTCATGTTTGGGGATACATGTTAACTTAAAGAGTTTTTAATAGATTTGATATATTGATTTAACCCCCCTCTTAGTATATTTTGTGCCCTTCAGTGGATGCTCATCTCTCTTTGTATGCTAAAGCCATTATATGTTCTAATGTTATATCATAGATCCAAAAATATGTTAATAGTATTTTTCTAGAAGTTTCCCACTTATAGACACTTATTGTGTGACAAAAAGCCTCAATTCTTTTTAAAAATTTAAATCAAATAATTACTATTAAAGAAATAAATTAAAATATTTTTATAAACTTAGTTTCTTTTCAACTTGAAACTTAAAATTTCATAAACTCATGAAATCAATGATATACATTAAACATTTTCAACCAATTTCATAATATATAATGATACATGTCTCATTAATATAATATTATTCAAACAAGAATAAGATTATAAATCATAATAAGGACTATTGTCCTAGCATTTTACAAATGCATATGTTTTATAAAATTATTTATTATTTTTATTAAATACAAATGTTTCATGGTCAAGTCATCTCATTCGAGTACAAGTAATATGGATATCAAGTTGTATAGAGGAAGAACATCATCTGAGCACTTTGCCTCCAACCATAGACTAGGCTCTCCCCCACTCAACTTCCTCCTCAAAGTGGCCCAATCCTACAATAAGGGTGACATATAATGACACTTACAATAAAACCAAATTTCATGACCAAGTGTATAAATATACAATCACTATCATATGCAATCAATCATACAAACCCTAGATTCCCTCTAGCTATTGATGATATCTAACTAACGTGCAACCCTGAATGTACTATGAATTGATGATACATACAACCATAGCATCTGACATTGGCCAAATATTTTTAACTATAAATCACATTCAAATGTGGGTCATCCATTCATGAAACTACTATCTCTTTCTTATCTCATTCAAAATGACTCTAAAAGGGAACAAAGTGCATAGACCAACGTAATGGTTTTATAATTTACTAAATTAACTACCATACTCTTGGCAAACCCTACCCTTGAATCAGTTTAGTAAAATTTTAAATTATTTTTATCGTATATCCATAGTGCACAAAAATAAGTAAAATTAATTCAAATATCTACATTTGCATGATACCTATTTTTTCATCTACATTTATATTTTATAAATTATATTATTACTAAATAAAACAAAAGATAAATACTATGTATATATGTGCATTCACACATATATTATTTTCTTAACAAAATCATATCTAGGTATAATGATAATGGTATGCTATGCACATAGCTAAAAATATATTTTAAAGTATTAAATATATAACTTTGTATATTCTTATATATTTGTCTACAAATATATGCATATATACATATAAAATAGAAATCAAGAGCTCATATCATGTATAAATGTATGTAGAAAATGCATAAATATGAATATCAATTACTTTAAAAAGTGCAATCCCAAAGCATACATGTAGATGCATATTATATTTGTTATAATACTTAAAAAAATTTCAAAGTATACAATTAATATACCATGTTTTAAAGGTGTAGCCTCAAGGTATACATGAAGTACATGACCTATTCAACAAAATTCTACAAACTACAAATTATATTAAAAAATGGCAAAGAAATAAAACGACAAATTGTATATGAAAGATATCTAGGTACGCAGAAAAGATTCCAACACTAATCTATCAGAGGAGAGAATGTGCAAATTTCAATAGTTTCAAACCCTTACTCAACTACAACAAAGAAGATGCACATAACAGGTAAAGACAAACAATATCAGAGATATAATAAAAACACACAACACCAAACATATGTGGGGAAAACCCTTTCAGGAACAAAACCCCACACTCCAAAATCCTGAACAATGTATTATCTATAAAAAACGGTTACAATACACTTGCAACACAAGCTTCTACAGGAGTTTTTCTGTGTTACAATTCTGGAGTAAATCCAGCAGCATAATGGTATGTGAACACAACTACATACAACTCCAAAAATACACAAGTGCTTAATGTATAGGAGCTTACAATGCATAAATTAGACTTTTCTAAATTGACTGCCAAAGGCTAAAGATGCAAACCAAGGTGTGTAAGCTTATGATGGTGCAACATTGTATATGCCTTCATGGACTTAAACTACCTAAACTATCCTACTAAAGTCATTATAATAGCTGGAAATTCACAAAATTGTAAAACAGTAAAAGTATAAACTAAAACTAGTTGCTATAGGTGTCTACAGTAAAGACTGTGACTAAACTATTGCTAATGAAATGATACTATATTAACTAAAAACTTGATAAAGGCTACTAACTCAGCTAAACTATCCTCTAGAGTACTACTAATAATCATTACATGCATGTTCCTAAACATTCATTCATAATAAGCAAGAAATGAAATCCCAATTAACTTGCATATGATTTGTGAACAATGATAAACTAATAACAACTATCAACAAAAATAAATAACTAAAAAGGTGAAGTGAAGAACAATACCTTGAATGGCCTGCTCAAGTAATTGTTCCCACTTTAACTGAACTCAATCTAACTAATAGATTTCATGCATTCCATGAATTGATCTCCATTTAGTGCATAAGATGAAAGATTACGAAATATTCTTGCACAAATCGTACTCAATCATTCTAAAGATTCATGTTTTAAACTGAAAGTAATAGATAACATAAAACTGCAAAAAATCAACTAACTAGCCTATGGATTCAACCAATAGTTATATACAAACTGAAGGAATCCTTATTGAAAGCAACAACTTAACCAAAATCTTTAAATCCACTCCCAAATATTTAGAGCGTAGAATTAAGACTTGGAATTATTCAACCTACACCTGAAAAAGAAGGAGAATCCTATCAAAACTAGAACTCTGTCAAAACAGAATGCATGCAATCATACACCCATTTTTCAAAGTCCCATGTAAGAAAAACCTCTTCTTCAATGTTTATTAACTGATTATAATAATGTGCATTCTATCTTCATTAAGTGCCTTCAACCAATGATCATCGCGTTCAATTGTTTCTGCAGTTTCCCTTGTTTCGGTGTCCAACGCCCCTTTTGCTACAGGTTCATTCTACAACTGTTGTGTATCATGTTCCCTCCTTTAGTTGCAGACAAGTTAGTTTCACAAAACACGTACACAAGGATAACTATCATAATTAAACATATCATTCCATCAACATTCCCATACACATATTCATATAAACTATTTAATGCTAATATATTAAACCATAATTCCACCACCATGTTTTTTTTTGGGTTTAGGTCTGCATAATGGATATAAAAAGGATAGAATGATATGGAATATTGTTTAGAAAGTATGTTTAAAATTATCTTAAAGTCTGCATAAAACCAACAAAAAACACGCTATTATCTAGACCTATCATTTCCCCCACCTTAACTTTTTGCTTGTCCCCAAGCAAAATACTAAGGGTCTTGATTATACTATAGAGAAATTTTCCTTAGGTCCATGACTATACTAGCACCCTGATCCTATTGTAGATAAAAACCTTGGTATGTTGAGAGTTGCCTCATCTTGATAGCTCCTTCCCTCTCACATTCATCACTTTTATCTCCAGTCCAATGTGGAATTGGACAAAGGAGAATAGGTGGTTGGAATGTGAGAGGTATCCAGTGAACTCCTTGATTGATACTAACTGCCATATATTTTTGCACCCTCTGGAGCATAGCAGTAAAGTTGTACACAAAATTTGGCCCCTTCTGCAATTCAGGGGTTAGATCGTTCCATCGGTTTTGCACATACTTATAACACTGATGTACAATACCTATAGTTAGCACTTCCATTCTCTCATAGTTTTCTTCCCTGAGTTTCATTATTCTCTTTCCAACTCCTTTATGCCCAAGAAGTTTCAACCACTCATCAATAACTGCTTTTGAATCCTTAACCTCACTTCTTATTAGAAGTGCAATAGATTTCTCTTTTTCATCATATTCTTCCATAATTTCCCCTCTAACCTGTTCATTCCTGTAGTAAGAGGCAAGCGCTCTAACTTGAAGATCCCCCACAAGCATTAAGGGGTTCCATTATGTTTCAGCAGGGATCACATAATTGTGCACATAAAATTCACATGATTGATCCTGGTCTTCAAATGTGGAGGTAGCAAATTTTTTAAGAAACTCAATAGGTTGACTCATAGCAGCAGACTGTTTGCTAACTAATCTATTAAACTGAAAACAAAAGAACCTTTATTTCTAGAAACAATGCATAAGTCCTGGGTGGAGGCCTAAAACTGACAATTTGTGCAGCCTTATCTGCAACCTCTTCCAATCAAGCTGCTAACTTGTTCAATTCCATTTCTTTCTTTTCCAATTATTTCATATATCCTTCCTTTTCCTTCTTCCATTTTTCTTTTTCCCTTGCAAACACATTAGTTACACTCCACAATTGGTAGCCTAGAGAGAAAGTTGTGTGATAACCAAGAGTTTTAAGAGGAGGGTGTCTCTCACTTGGGATAGCCAATTCATTTTCCCCTATCTTAGTGACAGCCAATTGTGCTAGAAAATCTAACTTAGCACCATGACCATACAGTTGTAGTTTTTCCTCCATCTCCTACATTTTTACTTCCCTTTCTTTATCCTTTTGCTCATAATTTTTCACCAACTACTCTAGGTGTTTAATTCTTTCCAGTGCTTCCTGGAGTTCTTGCCTCACATTTCTCTCAAGGTAAACTTCTTCTCTATCTTCAAACTTCCCATTTCCTCCTTCATAACCTCCACATATGGGGCTATCTGGAGCTTCTATTCTCAATTTTTTTGCAATAAATAATTCCTCTGATCCAGAATCAAAAGTCATTATCATATACCTTCTCTTTTTCATAGGTGCATTCATGTTACTGGGGGAATCCCCTCCTAGTTCAGAATTAGTCTCTACAACCATAACATTCTCTTGTTGTTGAATCCTGCTAGGGTTGATTTCCCTAGGGTTGTTCTCTACTCACCTCTTATCCTTCAGCTTCCCCTATACCTTCCTTTGCAACATTTTGTTGCCTAATCCTACCATAACGTCTAGGTGTAAGTATTTCTACTTCAATTTCCTTCTTTTCCTTTTTAATACTCTTCTTCTTTTTCGGGTCATTTTCCTTTTTTCTATTTTTGAGCAACCCTCTTTCCCTTTTAAACCTCTTCCTCTGGTTTAGAGGGTGTTGAAGTAGTGGATACACTACTTCTCTTGCTCTTAGACTTTTGTGACTTAGAAGAAGGTAACTCCTCTTTAGATGGACCATACTCTAGCCCTATAGGTTTTTCATGCTCACCTTGGTTGTAGGTAGGTGAGGCCACAAGCGAATCATGAGGGTTTTCCTCTTTAGGCTCATTTTTAGGTTCATTTTGATTTCATATATCCCCAAGCACTATGGGTGCATCCAACAAGCTGTTGATGTATTTGCATTCCTTAGCCCTAAAATCCTCCCACCTTACTTGTGGGTATTGAATTCTTAGGCTCCTTTTTATCAACAAGGTAACTAAGAAATGGTGAGATAGGGAAGTATCATACTTTCTTCTCTTGTATTTTGAAGCCATTCTTTTCAACAAATTATATAGATAATTTAGTACATTTACCACCCTATTGTGCCTGAGATGACTTAACAATTTGAAATGGGAATTATATAATAGATTTTGCCTACCATCGCATGTAATATATCTAATAATATAAGAGACACATCTTTCCCACAACCAATGTAGAGATATTCTTTTCATACCTTGTGATGAGAAATCCAATTCCTCTCCTCTTGTGCAGAATTCCTCCCGAGTTGTAACTGCATCAGACCGAGCTGGGAATTTTGTTCCTATTCTTGGCAATCCGGTCACTTGAGCAATGGTGATCTCCGAAGCATCCACAAAAGGTCCTTTTACCATGGCTTCGTCGTATTGGAGAGTTTTTCCAAATCTTCTCATTAAATCATCACTGTACTCCGTTAATTTCATAAAGTAATCAAGCCAACCAACCCTTGTGAAGATAGGTAGGACAACTGTGTCCTCCAAAATCTGTTGATGAGCTGACAACTCTCTCCTTATGACATCTCCTCCCATCCTAGTTTCCTTTACTGCTTAGTATACCAAATTCAGTTTTGAAAATTCAACTCAATCTCATCCTATCACCCTCAACTTCTATTATGACTTCAAAACCTCAATTTCCAAATATATTGTTACTACTACACCACACTATAACTGCAAATTCCTCTTCAAATTCAACTCTAGTATAAACCAAGCTAAATTTCTCACAAACTCTGCAAGGTTTCAAGTTTTAGAAAATTTGAAAATGGCAGCGAAAATAGCAACAAAAATAAAATATGACTAAGAGTTTTGCATGTCATAATATTCATTAAATTCAGTTTAGGGTGGAAGATTTGAAAAGACTGGCAAAAAGATCGAGTAAGCATACTCTCCCCCCAACTTAATTGGTGAAGTGACCTCATTTCATAGTGATGATTTGGAGGTGGTATAAACGTGAATCGATGGAAATTAGTAATTTAATATTTCGCATGCATGGGATTGAATGAAAAGTGCATAAAATTTTTAAAGAAAACTTGATTAATCATAACAACATACCCTAAGTACTATCATGCAAAAATAACCATCGGTGGCACGTGGAAATTGAAAGAACATATTTACTTATTGATTTTATGGGACAGATATTAACTACAAGGTAATGAGTATTAGATGGCGAGTGGATATGATGGGATAGATGTGAGTTGGCAATTTGACAGCTTCAAAGATTTGAAATGAATGCAGGAAATAAAGCAATTATGTCGCGATACTTAGCATGAATTGATGGATATGAGACGTGAATATATTTGAAATGAATGGATGTGATCTTGCAAATATTTATGGTTTCAAATGCATTAAATATTCCTCCAAATGTCAGTTGTGGCTATGGGCACCTATAGTGTCAGGTCCCATTCTGAACATTGACAATGTGAAGCTACAGGTCCCCTCAGCATCAGGGTCCTTGTGAACATTGATAACAGGTTCCTTGGAAGATATTATGAACATCATTATAATCGTGCAGTGTGTGCATGAATAATGTGTTGTGTGTGCAGGTGGTTTTAAAGCATAAGAAATTATGCTTGGGTGATTTCAGGGGTCGAGTTGTGTAATTGAACCTCTAGATCACCAAACGTGTTGGGTATGTCCCGTAGTACTGATGTAGGACTCTTTGAATCAGTTTCTATTTTAGGTTTGTTGTGAGCACCATATTGCTTAATCAATGAAAAGATGAAGTCATCATGTTGCATTGGCTTCTTGTATAACTTCAATCTATGGCCATTAACAAGAAGTGAGAACTGAACTTCATCAATGGTATGCAACTATACTGCTCCATTAGGGTAAACCTTACTAATCTCATAAGGGCCCAGCCACCTAGAGTAGAATTTTCCCTTGAAATCTTTATACCTTGAGTCATATAACAGAGCCTAATCTCCTTTAGTGAACTCTTTTGTCTTTATGTACTGATCATTCCATTTTATTGGTTGTTGTTGTATCACCTCTATATGATGGACTACTTCCATTCTTATCTCATCCAACACATTCAAAGAATGTAACCTTTCCTTTTGTGCCTCTGTTAAATCCATTCCCAACTCTACTGTTGTCCTCAATTTTTTATATTCAAATTCAATGGGCAATACTGTTGTTTTTCCATAAACCAGTTCATAAGGGGTAAAACCTATAGTTGTCTTCTATGTGGTTCTATATGCCTAAACAACTTCTAATAATTTGGATACCCAATCTCTCATATGAAGCTTCATTGTTTTTGTCAATATATTTTTAATCTCCCTATTGGTGACCTCTACTTGACCATTAGCTTGAGGATGATATGGTGTAGATTTCTTGTTCCTAATTTAATACTCTTCTGCCAATTTGGCAATTAGGTTTGATGTGAACTGTGGTCCTTGATTAGTCACTATCTCTTTAGGTACACCATACCTAGTGAAGATCTCCTCATACAAGAATTTTTCTACATTGCCATCTCTAGCAAACTACAATGCTTTTACCTCTTCCCATTTGGTTAAGTAGTGAGTGCATACCAATATGTATTCCTTGTTATTTGAACTAGGGGAGATAGGTCCAATAAAATCTAGCCCCCATTTATCGTAAGGAGCTAGTGCTAGTTGGGGCTGTAAAGGAATTTCATCACTTCATGTGGGTCTCGCCATTCTCTGGAATGGGTCACAACTTCTAGTATAATTAATAGAGTCTTTATGTAGGGTTGGCCAGTAATATCTTGTTGTCAAGATTTTGAAGGTTGTTCTCTTGGCTACAAAATGTCCACCACATAGCTCATCATGGCATGCTTTCAATATATCAAAAACGCCATCTCCTTGATATATCTTCTCATAATGTTATCTAGCCCAGTGTAAAATAAAAATTCAGAAATCCAAGAATAAGGGGAGCATTTGTAAACTAACGGTCTTTTCTCTCTATGAGAAAAGTAACCTGGAATTTTCCCTGTCACCAAATAGTTAGCTATATTAGAAAACTATGGAGTGTGTACATTTAGAGAAAATAGATGCTCATCAGGAAAAACATCATAAACCACCCTTCTGCTAATTGGGTAGGAAATCTAGATAGAAAATCAGCAACCACATTAGCATTTCTAGGTTTCTCACCTATTGTTATGTCAAATTCTTGCAGTAACAACAACCACCTTACAAGTCTTCCACCTACTACCGGTTTATTCATTAAGTATCTGATGGATGTATGATATGTATGTATGAACACTTGATAGCCAGTAATATAGTGTCTGAACTTGTTAATGACATAGACAATTGTAAGCATTTCTTTTTCTGTCACAATGTAGTTTAACTCTGCTCCTTGTAGGTTTTTGTTGATATAATATATTGCATATTCTTTATTCCCCTCTTTCTGCCTTAGGACTGCTCCAATAGAAAAGTCTGATGCATCAATGTATATGTGAAATGGCAATGTCCAATTTGGACCTCTTAGAACTAGTGCATGAGTTAGAGATTTTTTTAATTTCTCAAATGAATTTTGACAATCTTCAATCCAATCAAACTCAATGTCCTTTTTCAACAAAATAAACAAAGGTGCAACAATTTTTCTGAAATCTTGAATGAATCGCCTATAATAACCTGCATGTCCAAGGAAGCTTTGTACATCTCTCTATTTCTGTGGTACATGCAAGGTAGATATAATTTCAATCTTCTTTGGATCAACTTGTATTCCTTCACTAGAAATAAAATATCCCAAATCAATGCCCTATGTTATCATCATTAAACATTTTTCATTACTCAAAGACAAATTGTGTTCTGTGAATCTTTTTAACACTTTTTCCAAGTTATTAAGAGCTTCCTCATAACTTTTTCCATAAGTGGTAAAGTCGTCCATGTATATCTCCATGTAGTCATGTGCAAAATTAGAAAATATGTTGAGTATTGCTCTTTGAAAGGTAGCTGGCGTATTGCAAAAACCAAAAGGTAAGACATAATATGCATAGGTTCCCTAGGGGTAGGTGAATGTGGTCTTATCTTGATCTGGTTATAACCACTAAAGCCATCAAGAAATGAGAAATATTTCTTTCCTACCAAAGAATCAAGAACTTGGTCAATAAATGGTAGTGGGAAGTGATCTTTCGTTGTTGCAACATTTAATTCCCTATAATCAACAAAAACTCTATATTTCTGACGTTTCTTGGGAACTATTACCAATGGTGAAACCCATTCACTGTCTGATATAGGGTGTATAAAACCCACATCTAAAATATTTTATAGTTCATCTTTCACTATTTCTCTTAGACCTGGATTCATGTGTCTTTGTGTTTGTCCTATGGGTATGTAGCCATCATTAATGTAAATCTTGTGCATGCATAGATCAGGATCGATGCCCTTCATATCATGGTAATCCCATGCATATGCAATGTGGCTTGTATGTTTGTGGTATCAGATGTGCTTTAAATATTCTATGACATGTAAGACTATGAATAACTATTTGTGTATGGGACAAATATAAACCAATTATAATATAATTTTGGTGGTACAGTGATTCAAGTACACTTGTTGGATTGTATGTTTGTCGTACCGCATGGGCTTTCAATTGTGATGCAATATTTTTTGCTAAGGTTTGCAGTGGATGTTGAAATGATTTTATCTTAAATATTCATGGTGCGATGTTTATATGTTACTGATAAATCTTTTATTAAAGTATACCAAACATTTCAAATTGAAACCTTAATGTGTGTGTGTGTGTTTGAATTGTGATGTAATCTTTTTAACAAGTATTCAACCATGTTGCATCTACTATCAATTTAATAATGGTAATGAAACTAAGTTTAACACCAAATTTTTTTGCGATAATTGAATCATGTTGTATCTTCAACTATTACTGGTTTCCTAGAATGCTATCCCCTATTATTTAGTTATTCATTGCACAATAATGCACTCTGCAATTTGCTTTTTATATTTGATTGTTACTACAAAATATGGAAAGGGTTTGACTGGTTCTCTTTTGGAGGGTTTTCTACCATGCACTTTTATTCGTGTGTTCTTCATTGCACAATCATTCATTGTGCACATCTAAATTTCACAATTGATTAGTGTAGATACATATATATGTATGTACATAGATTAGTGCATGTACATACATAGTGCATGTCCATATGTATGTACATACATACGTACGTTCATATATATGTATGTGCACAATTACTTTGAACCATCATATAAGTTTAATTTCGAAGGTATTATACCATGCACTTGTATTATTATGTTCTTCATTGCACAATCATTCATTGTGCAGATCTGTATTTCACAAATATTTAGTGCACATATGTATATCTATATGTACATATGTATGTCCATACATATATATCAGCAAATG
>VDFB02109042.1:64404822-64448357 GCA_007258455.2 Sequoia sempervirens | reverse complement strand
CATCTTTTTGTAATGAGTTTGTTAAAATTTAAAAACATTTAAGAACCCAAAAATGGTTTGAAATTGATGAGTATAATAGAAATTCTTGAAGGCAAGAGGTCATCACAAACCATTCGGTTGTGGGCTTCAAAAATTTTCAATGAATGGTTTTCCAATAAGATGTATTAACCAAAATATTCCAAATTTTTATACAATTACTAAAGATGTACAAAATGAGACCTTTACTAAATAAATTTCAAAATGCATCATTAAATATATATTAACATCATCCACACTCTAATTAAGAACATTAAAAACAACACCGAACACAAAGAGATAAAATTAAAAAGTTCCAACTAATGATGTTATAATAATCCTCCCCAAGTTGATCCTCTCATCCCAATCATCATACTTAATGTTTTGGTACTTGAATCATGTTTATTATATTATGTGCTCCTCAACACTATGTAAATTAGAACTCTTAATAAACATTTTTTTTAAGAGGAAGCATTTTCTCTTTCTATTACCATAATGATTATTCTTGTTTTTGTAACTTGGTATTTCTACTTGTAGATTTTCAACTTTTTATTATGTAAATCATTCTTTGATACCCAAGTAGTTTGAAGACCCTTTTAGGATGAAGAAAATATAGATTTATCATTTGTAATCCTCATCCTTCCTTGCTACATGAGTAATTTTTTTTATGAAAACCATGTTTAGGAATGAAAATATCCAATCCCTTATGCTTCTGAACTAAAGTTTGTAATGCTTATGGTTCTTTTGGCCTGATAGATTCTTGAATCATTTTATAATATAAAACCTACATATAACCTACTTTGGCTCTAATAATTGTAAACCCTTTAAGAATTCTAAATTGTTGCATCTTGTCTTGATTTTCCCACCATTGTTATTCCTTTTGAAATTTTTACAAATTAGGCAAAGAATCCTTGCACTTATATAGAGGATCCTTAGGTATGTTCTTAAAATTATTTAAGTTTAAATGACTTAATCTAAAATAAAGGCATATACGGATCTCTTACAATTGTAACCTCTTTACTAGTGTGAACATATTTGATACCTTGATGGCATGACATAGATGATGTTGCTTGATATTGCTTTATCCATGGATACCCAAGTAAAATATGAGATATGTATCTAAAGAAGAAATAATATGACATAGAATAAGAACTTCCCTCATCTTTTAGACCAAAAAATTAAGGTAAAATAATGTATCCTATAGTTTCAATCAACATATCATTAGTCAATTTTAAATAAACCCTCAAATATGCATATGCTTGTTTATAAAATGATGATAAAACAAAAATTATTCAATGCATAAATTTTATTGGTGAGTAAGATCAATAAACACACCCTTACATGGTTCATGATCCACACAAAACCAAAGGACCATTATAATTATTTGGTAATATCTCACAATGTGAAAAAGGTGTTGAAAAAATTAGCATACCTAAACCGTAAATTGATTTGTCATAAAGTGGGTGGGTAGCTTAGTGGTGGAGATTTGCATCCTAACTAGTTCATGGAAATTTCAACATGGTATTAGAGCCAACCTAGGTGCATTTGAAACCTATGTTGTGGCTCAAGGGAGTGTGTTGGAGAAATGATACACACCTAAGCCATAAAAGGACTCATCACAATGTGAGCCATTAGCTCAATAGTAGAGCATCCTAACACCAAATGGGAGGTCCTAAGTTTGAATATTGGTTAGTCCATAGAAATTTCTATAAAAGTCAATCACTAGTACATAAGAAGAAGAATAAGTACCCTTATAATTTTTATTAATACCAACAAATCATTCCTCACATGTAGGTGAATCAATTATTTCAAGCTCGTCAACATGTATATGTACCTCAATCTCATGACCCTCATATAAAACCATTTTATTAGATTTATTTAGTGTAAAATATTTAAATTTTCATTAGGAGGAACAATCGAAGGATTGACCCCAATATTAACCCCCTCAACCTAATTTTTTTTTTTTATCAATCAAATCCTTAATCAATTATTCCTTAATCCCATAAAATGTTGAGTATAATTACAATTAACTCTACAATTTAATAACAAAATTCTTTCTCATTATATATTTTGGGAATAACCTTAGATTTATATAATGCCCTAATAGGAGGAAGTGTAATCATGTTTGCACTAAGTAAATTTTGAAGCACATTTTACAAAGGAAAAAGTTGGAGGCTTTAGAGTCATAATATTAGAAACATTTATAATGTATAGTTTGTACAATGGCCATTTCCATTATTTTTTACTATCTTTTTGGAAATAATTTTTCTTTTCAAATTTACAAGGGTAGGATGATGTGGATGAAGCATTAGAAGATCCATAATTAAGTGTGGTAGCCTCTAACAACTTTAGTTCTTAACATTCATCTCACTTGCACATGCAAATGTTAAGAATGTATATACTTTGTAGATCCTTGTTTACAATCAAAAAATCTAAAATAATAAACTTCAATCCAACATTCCCAATATTTGCATTGACCAATTTCAATATTAAAAAATAGACCCAAATGGAAGATAATACAATCATTTAATAGCATAATATTTTAAATTTCATGGGAAGAACTTAGCCAATAACCTATCATCATACACAAAATCCAAATATGTAGCACTAAAGAACCTTGAATGTGTCATGGGATCTCCTTTAACATTGTGCATCTCAAATGTAGGATCCAAAAATCCAACAAAAAATGGATATGTAAAATTTTCAATAGAAATTGAATTGTGTTTGATTTTTATATGTATGTCTTTTTTGTTTCCATTAGGTAAGGAATCAACATTAATTTTCATCTCAACAAGCCTTTAAACATTAATGTCAAGGGTAGATAGAGGCACAATTAGGACAAGGACATGAATGAAAGTGGAAAGATGAGAAATGGAAGGTGGTGTATAAATTTGTTGTGACATAATAAATGAGTGTGGAGTGACAAAGACTTGCGTAGGAATATCACAGTGAGGGGAACATGGGAAGTGTAAACAAAACTAATGAGAACTAATGTGGAGACAAGAGAACTATGTACATCATAATAAGTAAGCATGAGATGAGATCTAGGAAAAAGGAGAGGATAAATTTGGGGAGATTTGGTGGAAGGAGAAATAAATTGCATTATAAGATAGATAGGAGTAAAACAATAAGGAGGAATACATGAAGAAGAAGCTTGGGATGGAGGGAAAATGGCACATCACTCAAAGGGATTGTTGAGCTTATCCTTTTACCTATTTAACTTTAAGTACTTTCTTTCCACATGGCTTATTAATCAACATAGTATATGAAGGAGATCAATCATTGTACTAGGATTAATATTACTAGCCAAATTTGCAAGATCCAAAGAAAGGTTGTGTGCATCAAAGCTATATCTTGATTACCATTTTCTCAACAAGGGCCTCATGGTCAAATGATTCTTCTCCATTATGATAAATTTAGTATCATGCATATTCCCAATCATACCAATTTTAGCTTGATTCACAACCATGGTGGGATTGAACTATGACTTCTTACTAGGAAAAGAGGATGATTTTGGTATTAGAAGGAAATAAGGATCGAACAATGTTTAGATTTGATTAAGAAATTAGACAATGAGAAAGCACTTAAATCTAAAAACTAAATAAGATTCAAGAAAACCTTTATGGCCAAATCGTAGGACATACCAAATTAAATGGCTTTGCCAAAATGAAAAGAAAATAATTTCTTTAGAGTTTTCTTTTCTAATTAGCTAGGATAAATAAATACAATAAGTAAATACACAAATTACCTTCGAACATACAATTGAATTTAAAAATACTAGACAAGCACACTATAGAATTGACAAAGAGGGTTAGGGTTTTTAGCTTCATTTGTTATATGGAGATATTTTATTGTAATGTACATAATCAATGATATGATTCTTGATTTTTTATAAGATTTAATATTATGACACCTTAACAAACCAAGATATGACTTTCATGGTTCACTCCTACATGTATGGAATTTACATTTTTATCTACAAGTTTGACCCTAAATTTGTAGTTTTAAAATTATTTTGTGACATATGTGTTTAGTTTATTTGTTGTGCTATTAGTTGGATGATAGTTAAGGTGTCCACTACAAAATGGTAGATGATGGGGAGGTGATGTTGGAGCATTTGACACTTGAAATAATGTTGTAGATGCATTGAAAAGGTGTAGATGCATAGAAATTATAGACCTCTCATCCCCTAATAGTTAGTTGATAGTTTTGATATTCATTTTTCTCATGAAAGGTGTTTAACAAGACAAAAATATATGCAAAATGGGGAAGCAAAATACTGTATTGAAAATGCTTTAAAAACTTTCAAACAAGTGCAATTTGAATTCAACAAATTTAAAAAAATTTGCATTTAGGGTTTCAAAATTAAACAAATAGATGCATTTTGAACTCTAAAAAAATTGAATTTTAAATACCTAGTGCTCAATAGTGCTCGATATGTAAACTGGAATGATGAACTTTGAAGAGATGAATGGAAATTTTCTTTCGCCGGAGAGAGAAACCTTGTTTTGTTGCCGTCACGGACTCTATTCGCCGCACACACCAGGACAGTGACTGGTAAAAGAAGAAAGTAAAAGTGACAGTGAAAATGAAACAATTTTTTGTTTTTGTCATATTGAAGGGGTTCGGTCGAACCCCTGTTCGGCCAAACCCATTTGAATATGATTTTTTATTCAGGCTTTCATTGGTTCAGTCGAACCATTGGGTTTGGCCGAACCCATTCAGTATGGGGAATGGAAAACTCCAAAATTTCCTTCCTCTTAGAAAGTAAACCACTATTCTAAGGTAAACCCACACCCAAAATTTTGAGATGGAACAAAACAAGGATCAAAGTGCTCGAAGTCTACTTCTAAACTACTAATTTATTTTGAAAATGGTTGAGATTAAGGGGTTCAAAAGAGGGATGTACACAAATTGGTGTGTTTTTTTGTTAGAAAACATAACATAGCAACTCTTGTACAAACCCTAGCGCGGTGAAATTTTTTGTAGTATTTTTAAATTGCTACAACCAAAAGTTAGCTAATAGTATCTAGTTGATGCATGATTTTTTTGATAATTTTTTAATGAATATTTGATTTTTTACTAATTTTCTAAGTGGGCACTTCCTGAAAAGTAGAATTTTGGCTATGCTCCCCCTACAAATTTTGGAAATAATTAATTTTTTCTTTTTTTTTTAATTTTTAGAATGGAGTCTAGTTTCTAAAAATGTAATTTATTTGAAATTTTGATGAATGGTTAATTTATAACGAAAAAAACACCAAACACTGCTTTTTGGAAAAAAAGAGACATACAAACAAAAAATTATGGATGAAAGGCTTAACATTGTCAAAAAGTGAAAAAAATTACATCATTGGATAGCTAAGAGTGAACCTAACATTACCCATGTGTTTGATTTTGTCGATATTGAACCAGGTGCAATCCTGATGGTGAGCATAGACCCAATTATGTGAAAAACTGTAGAATTTGCAAAAACACATCTCTAACCTCGTTGGGAATTCCTTCCAAGTCTTTGGGTTGGTATTCCAAGGATTTTTTTTTTCACTTTTTTCTTTTTTTTTAATGTGAAATAACATGAGCGTGTTATAACGTGCTCGCGCTATGAGTTTTAATTTTTTTTTTCAAAAGTGGCCACAAAATTGCTACCCAACTTCATGCACCCACCTATCTATGTTTGATTCTTTTGTAATGGTTGTTGTTTCTTTTCTTATAAAGGTAAGAAAATATATTGATTAATTTACATTTCCAAAAGAGCCATAACAGTGTTGCTTTAAAATTATAGTGTTGTAAGAATCGTCTTCCTTGGCTCATAGAAAAAATAAAAGCCTGCATGCACAAACATATAACCATCTTGAAAGATAGAGAGATACATATGAGGGTATATGCATTTGAATTTATGATTTTTATTGTTCTTGATGTATCCCCTGGTGTTTGCATACCATTTAAAGTGGATTTCTATTGTTCTTATTATATCTCGCCTTCTTTAAAAAGTATTAAAAGTGGAATGGTTATAAATTGATATTTGTAAGTTGTCTACCAATTAGCATTTGGATGCTATAGTACACTGATCTTTTTTTTAAATTGTGAAATAAAGTAATCAATTAGTGAACTCAAATTGCAACATTGTGTCACTACAAATAAGCTCGTAGAACTATGTCTATAGAAGCAGGATTTGTGGATGGGTGCGCAAAGGCCCCCAATATTGATTTCTTGCCAGCCCCTATTGGTCTCTCTATGGAGTTTGGATCTAAGGGCATGGCCGCCTGCCCTTCAAATCCTAATCTCGTAAGTATGGTTCCACTTTATCTTGTACTTGTTGCAAATTTGATGTTATTGTTTCCAATTCTCTTCACTTCTAGGTGTACATCTAAATGGACCATCTTGAAAAAGCATATACATGTCGAACTAGTTATGCATTCCTATTTTCCTACATTTAAAAGGATTGCTTTGATGTATATGTATATTTGTATGTATTGTTAGAGTAAAGTAATTAATTAACTTTACTCTCCTCTTAAGATTTCACTTTATGCACACATATTAGTCATTTAATAATTAAATATTAATTATTAAATGCACTCACCTTAGGGTTAGGTTTTCCTTTCCATTTTGATCTCCTTTTATAAGGATTGATCTCTTGTATTGTATTCACTTCTTGATGTTCTTTTTTCAGTCTAATAATACAATTCTTGCATATTGTCAGAGCAAAACCCTTGTTTTGTTTCCTACAGATTTCTTCCTTGTGACAGGTTTTTGCATGCAGGTTTCTTGGGCTTAATAGATTTGTTTTTCATCAAATCTTACATGGTATCAAAGCTGGATCTGTTGTAGCTTGTTCATGTTTGAAGAAAAAAGGGAGCAAGGTTTTGACAAAAGAAATTTGGGATTCTTTGGCTAATTTGAGAGGTTCTAGGTGTAGTTTTTTACAAGCGCATGCATGTGAAAAGGAATTTTTTTGGGGTGTCCTTCTCTGTGCTGTTCATAGTGGTGTCCTTCCTGGTATCATTTACCAGACTTTCACCTTATTCCTCTGAACGCCGTGCATGAGCTGATGTCTGCATTGGAAGATATGAAAAGGCAGAACTTCAAACCCCCGCGGGTGCGGTATTTTGACTTGAAAGTTTTTTTACTGATGATTGCTATCCAGATCTGCAGTCTATTTCATCAGTAAATTCTTCAGGTACACAGAGATTTGTCTCAATCATTTATTGCTTTCTATTATTTTCTGGCTTTCAGTTTGTATTGGGGATTGGATTTTTGCATTGTGGGGGGGTTTTTTTCTTGCTTTCTATCATTTACATCAGAAAACCATAATCTATAAACACCAAAACAAACAAACAAACCCCTTTTGCATCTTCTGTCTAGTTCTGAAAGACCACTAAATAATAATAATAAAAATTCAGAGCAGTTGAGGTATAGTTCATAGGATGGCCGATAGATCTATTGAATCTCTCACAACGCATAATTATCACACTTGGAAGGGTCACATGATGACTCTTCTCTAGTCTCGAGGGTTATGGTCTTGTTTGGATGAGGTTCAACCTTAGTTGATTCGCGCCTTTGAGGTTATGCAACACAAGAACAATATGGATCAGGCTATGGGATTGATGGCTTTACACATTTATGACATCCTCTTGTTTCATCTTGAGGGTTGTCTCACTCCTCGAGCCATTTGGACCAAGTTTGATGGACTTTTTGGTACTGTCAATGAGTTCAGAGCTTTGCAGCTTGAGGCAGAGTTAACTTCCTTGGTACCTAATTCGTTTCCCTCTATTGAGGACTTTCTGATGAAGTTCAAACAACAAAGATCTATCTTGCAGGGTTGTGGTAAGACTAAGACTGATACAGAGTGCATTTTCCTGATCCTCTCCAAGCTTCGGGGTCCATTTCAGATCTTCTCTTCGACCTTCTATTCCACCATGGATGCCTTGGGTGCTCAACATGTCATGCCTTCTTTTGAGGTCTTTTGTGATTGTTTGACTCGTGAGCAAGCTAAGCTCAACCAGTTGGATTCACTTTTAGGTTCACATAACCAAGCATTGGTAGCCTGGTCCTCCAAAGAAAAAGAGAAGCAGAAACTGAAGCTTAAGAAAGATTCAGGGGCTAGTGAGAATTCCTCCAAGCCACCACCTAAGTCTGATTCAAAACCACAGTCCAATTCTAAATAGGGAAAATCTTTGAAGTTTGGTGAGTCTTCCTCCAAGACTAAGAAGAAATCCGGTGATCCTTGCATTTTTTGTGGCAAGGAAGGACATCCAGTTTCCAGGTGTTGGAAATGTTTAGAGGCTTTGGCGGAAGCCATGCAGCAGCATAATATTAGTGCACCTCAGACTCCTTCATAGCCCACAAGGAAAGGTCATGCTCTTTCTGCAGGAGCATTGTACTCAGAATCCACTTGGATTCTAGATTCTGGTGCCTTTCACCATATGACACACATAGAGGATTTGGTCACAGCTCTTGCCCCTACACGCACTAGACATATTGCAGTTGGTGACTCAACACAACTTTCAGTTCAAGGTTCAGGTACTGTTTCATTGGATGGTGGTTGTCTACAAGATGTGCTTCTGGTTCCTGACATTTTGACAAACCTTCTATCCGTTTATCATATTTGTCACTCTGGATCTGGTAAGACAGTTAAGTTCTCACCACATGATGTGGTTATTCGAGACCTTCATGATCCTAACTTGGTTGTGGCTACTAGGAGTGTGGATTCTGCATCTCGTTTATATAGATTTGATGGCTTTGAGAGTTCAGACAATGTTGGTTCCTCTCTTATAGCACATGTAGATTCAGTGAGTAGGCTTTGGCATGAGTGTTTTGGCCATGTCAATTATAGATATCTACAGTAGATGAGTACTCAGGCACTTGTGATTGGGCTTCCACATATTTCTTGTACTGATGGTGTATGTCATGGATGTGTCCTTGGAAAACATCATCGTGATCCTTTTCCTAAGGGTCGAGCCACTCATGATAGGGCAGCCCTAGAGTTGGTACACAGTGATCTTATGTCCTTTCTGACTCCTTCCTTTTCAGGGGCCTGCTATGTGCTCACTTTTATTGATGAATTCTCCAGACGTACATGGGTGTACTTTCTTAAGTACAAGTTTGATGTCTTTGACTCATTCAGGACTTTTAAGACATTTGTGGAGAAGCAATCTGGACTTTTTATTAGGAGGATACACACAGATAATGGGGGGGAATATGTTAATCAGGCTTTTACAGATTTTTGCACTGAGCATGGTTTACAGCATCAGTTTACAGTCCCTTACACCCCTCAGTAGAATGGTGTTGCTGAGAGAAAGAACAGAACCTTACAGGAGATGGCAAATTGTATGATATAGTCTTGAGCTATGAGTTCTTCATTTTGGGATGAGGCAGTCAATTGTGCCAATTATATTCAGAATCGGATGCCTCATAAGGCATTGCAACATATGACTCCTAAGGAGGCTTGGACCCATGTCAAGCCTGATGTTTCTACATTCTGAGTTTTTGGTAGTGAGGCTTGGGCATTTATTCCTGATGCTCAGCAGAAAGCCATGGAGAGGAAGAGCCGACCACTCATATTTGTTGGCTACTGTGAGGATGTTAAGGTGTACAGGTTGTGTGATCCTAATTCCAGAGAGGTCTTGTTTCAACAGGATGTCCAGTTTGATGAGCGCTATCCTCAGATGGATTCTCCATCACTAGCTTCTCCCTCATTGCCTACTCCTCCCTCTTCATCTCTTCAGGATTACTTATCTCTTGAGGATGATGTAGATGATGATCCACCATCTCCACCACCACCAACTGCTCCATCTTTTCCTAGGTGGGCCTGTGTCACTGTTGATGTAGCTGGTTCTTTTGCAGGTGATCCTTCAGATACTCGTCGTACTCATGCTCATACATCTAGTTCTAGTCTTTTGAGTCATGCCATTTTGGATGATCCTCAAAAGTTTTCAGAGGCAACAGGTCACCTTGAGTGGGATAGGGCCATGGATGAGGAGTATTCTTCTTTGATGAAGAATCATACTTGGGATCTTTGTCCTCTTCCTAAGGGAAGAAAGTTGGTTCAGTGCAAGTGGGTGTACTGTACCAAGTATGCTGCAGATGGTTCTATTGATAAGTATAAGGCACATCTTGTTGTGAAGGGGTTTTATCAGATAGAGTGTATTGACTACTCCAAGACCTTTGCTCTTGTCACCAAGATGAACTCTATACACCTTGTCCTTTCACTTGCAGCTTCACAGGGATGGACAGTGTTTTAGATGGATGTGAAGAGTGCCTTCTTGCATGGAGACCTACATGAGGAGATCTATATGGAGCAGCCTCAGGGATTTGTGCAGGACACTTCTTTGGTTTGCAGACTTTGACATTCATTGTATGGTCTCAAACAAGCCCCTCGGGCTTGGTGTGAGAAGATGGACTCTTTCTTGCTTTCCTCTCACTTCACATGCTGTCATTCTGATCACACAGTGTATATTTAGCATCAGGAGGGTGATCTTTTGATTCTTGTGCTATATGTAGATGATCTCATCCTTACAGGTAGCTCATCCTCCATGATTCAGAGTGTTCAAAGAGCTTTGATGGAGTAGTTTGAGATGACAGATCTTGGTCTCTTACACTTCTTTCTGGGTCTTCAAGTTATTCAGTCTTCAGATGGGATTTCCATACTTCAAGAGAAGTATGCTCTTGATATGCTTCAGTGATTTGGCATGCTTGATTGCAAGTCTACCCTCACTTCATTTCAGTCATGTGTTGTTTTGTCTTCCACTTGCTCTACTCCTTCAGTATACCCCACTTTATACAGGCAGTTGGTTGGTAGTTTGTTGTACCTGACACATTCTTGTCCTGATCTTTCCTTTGTGGTTGGCCTTGTCTCTTGGTTCTCCCATGATCCTCATGAGAGCCATTGGCAAGCAGCCAAACGTATTTTGAGGTACATTCGGGGCACCACTCATTATGGCATTCACTACACTTCAGGATTCCCTCACATCCTTGGCTTCACTGACTCTGATTGGGCTAGTGATGTCAACGATCGAAAGTCTACTTCTGGCTTTGTTGTTTTCCTTGGTTTTGGTCCTATCACATGGTCTTGCAAGAAGTAGTCTGCTATTGCATTATCATCTACAGAGGCTGAGTACTGTACAACAGTGTTAGCCAGTCAGGAGGTTTTATGGCTTCGGCAGTTGATGACAGAGTTTGGGTTTCCTCCAGATACTCCCACTATTCTTTGGTGTGACAATCAGAGTGCCATTCACATTTCTCACAACCCAGTGGAGCATCAGCGAACAAAGCACATTGAAATCCACATGCACTTCATTAGGCAGTTGATTTAGGATGGTTCTCTCATCTTGGAGTACATTCCAATAGAGGAGCAGGTTGTAGACATCTTCACTAAACCTTTGGCATCTCCGCGCTATCTTCAGTTGTGCTCCATGCTTGGGGTGAAGGAAGTTGTCCTTGGGGGGTCTCAGTGAGGCCTTCCTTCCTTCATGTTTCATTTTTAGCATGTTTCTTTATCCCTTTTTGGAGAGGAGTTTTTTCCCACTGGGTTTTCTCCTTTACTCCGCTTTATAGAGATTTTCTTGTATTTGGGTACCTGATCAGGCCATGTTGCCGGGACCCTTTGTTGCATTGTAGTTCCTTTGCTTTCTTCTGTATTGTTTGTAGCTGCATTGTAGCTCATCTTAAGGGGGGTGTTAGAGTAAAGTAATTAATTAACTTTACTCTCCTCTTAAGATTTCACTTTATGCACAAATATTAGTCATTTAATAATTAAATATTAATTATTAAATGCACTCACCTTAGGGTTAGGTTTTCCTTTCCATTTTGATCTCCTTTTATAAGGATTGATCTCTTGGATTGTATTCACTTCTTGATGTTCTTTTTTCAGTCTGATAATACAATTCTTGCATATTGTCAGAGCAAAACCCTTGTTTTGTTTCCTACAGATTTCTTCCTTGTGACAGGTTTTTACATGCAGGTTTTTTGGGCTTAATAGAATTGTTTTTCATCAAATCTTACATGTATATGTATGTATATATATGTATATGTATATGTATATGTGTATGTATATGTATATGTAATCTGTATGTATATGTGTATATACATGTATATGTATGTATTTATGTAAATACGTATATGTATATGTTTATGTTTATGTACATGTATGCATATGTGTATGTATATGTATTGGTATATGTATATGCATATGTGTATGTATATGGGCATGCAAAAACAAATACTGCAATACATATGATAGATCATATATGAGGACAATAGATTTTGCGCTTTTGCTATGAAATAAATGGCACAATGGCTCTTTTGACAGTGCAACCTAATGTAAGTATATTTTTTGACATTGTAACAATCAATATTTTATATGTATATGTATATGTATGTATATGTGTATATATGTCTATGTATATATATATGTATATGTATGTATATATAAATATATGTATATATGTATATGTATATGTATGCATATGGTTATATATGTACATGTATGTATGTGTATGCATGGATGCATATGTATATATATGTGTATGTATATGCATGTGTGTATGTCTATGTATATGCAAAGAGAAATACTACAATATCATAGATTAGATATGTACATAACAAATTTTTCCCAACTACTATGAAATTAATGCCATAATGATTGCTTTGACAATGCATCATAATCAAAGCATAGTTTGTGAGACTGCAACATTCAATATTGCATTTACTCCACCCGCTTGCATTTACTTTGCTTTTCTTGCCCCCCATTGTGCAACAACGATAAGATGCATTAAGCCTCACACAAGCACAACCTTACTATCCATCCCTCCTTTTCTCGAGGTTCCCAACTTCTCTATGTATATTCAACTAGAATTTAATATTTCCTAATGTTCAATCTATGCTATTCCTTTTTTGGTCATTCACAAATATTGATTCATATACAAATGGATAGACATATATTTTGTTATATGTTAATGTATAATTTCCACTTTCAATGTATGTATGGGTATATATGTATATTCATATATGCTAATGTACTTGAGTTTGTATGTATACTCTTAGGCTGTACGGGAAAAGTCAAGTTGCACAACCCAATCAATTGTTGAATTTAGAAAGGGTAAAAAACAATAAACGAAACTATTTGCACTATAGGGAGCATAGAGAGGAAATATCCATGAAGCGTCACAAAAAATACTTATAGGAAAGGATAGCTACAACAAGCACATCTACATGCGAAAGTGGTAACAGTGCTCCCTTGGAGCATGAAATTCCAATGGCAAATGGAAACCCTTGTATACAATCTTAGAGGAGCTCCCTTATTGCACCAACACACGAACAATACCTTAAAGAAATATTCAACAATAGCTATTGTGTTGTGGTGAAGTGATTTTGAAATCGTATAGATGCACTCTCCAACCTTTCTATTTTCCAAATATGTAGGGAAAGCTACATAGGGATGCACACTCGAATGTTAGGGTTAGAAACCATATGTGTAAGGTGTTATTTTGAAAAAGGTGCCCATCGGTTCAACTCCAGAAATGGAATGGATCCAAGCCCACAACCATTGTTACTCAAGAAGTTAACACAAGTTGAAGAGATGCTTATTGCTAGGGTGGCTCTAGTTTTATAGGTCACCCATGCTAGAGGAGGCCAATTTAAATATAGTGGTCACATGATAAGCTTCCCTCAAGATATCTCAAGCATCACAAAACTTTTTCCATGCTGAATGTAAGACCTTGAGGTCATTATTGTTCGCAGGACCACTATTGAAGGGGAGAATTATAATTGTTATGTTAATAAACATGATGTCATCGATGTATTGAAATACAAAATCCAATATGATAAATAATACAATGATGTTGAGATTTATGTTGAGGCTCTTAATATGTTACTTGATGTTGATATTGATGTGTCCAGTTTGTTGCATACAATAGAGCAAGTTTCAGATGAAGACCTAATGCCATCAAACTTTTCATCATTTATTCCTCGCTTACCAAATAGTAGATGAGAGCTGCAAGCAATAAAAGACATCTTGCAAATTGGAAAAAAGACCATAATATCTTATCTTGGCCTGAAGTTAGCTCTTCCCCTATTAATGAATACAACACTAAAGGTTTATTTTCAATGGAATTTCCAACATTGTTCCCCACTAGAGCAGCGCTTCCCATGCAATTGAGAAATATTAAAATTCACTTGCATGAATATGCCCTCTACCTAATGAGATATTTTGACCACAGGTTTGACAAACATATTAGGTTTAGATATTTTCTCTACAACTTGATTATGAGACATCACAGCCAACAAACTGTCTCTATTTTTGCAAGAGGGGATGTGGAGGATAGAATCCCTAGGTCATTGATTGTTTTGAGGCAAAAACTTGAAGCTGCCCTTGACCACCAACTAGCTGATTAGTTGATGCGATATGGGGCGTCATTGTGTGGGACCCGCTCTTTCTGGAACTCTTGTCTGGCCCAACTAACTGCTATGATCGAACAACTTCGTACACCCACCCTCATTTTCACTTTGAGCTATGCAAACACAAAATGGGCTGACTTGCAAATTTTTTTCTCTGCTACATCTCATTTAGTGATGGAGCCATCAAAAAATACGCTAATAGATAGTGTTGTTCAGAATCCACATATAGCATCTTTATATTTGCATCATAGATTCTCAATTTTCCATGAAGAGGTGATCGAAAATCTTTTGCATGCAAAAGATTATTGGTATAGATATGAATGGAAACATCATGGCTCTACACATGTGCTTGGTTTTCTATGGCTTTCAGAAGCTCATGAAATGGATACTATTGATTGGTCCAATGACCATGATCTTACCATAGCAAGGAACTTTTTTGATAGATATGTTTTAGCTTGGAATACACGTTGTCTTACACAAAGATTTCTTAGAATGTATCATTTCTCTGAAGAAAACCCATGCTTGCTTACCACGAGCTAGATCCTGACCAATGATCCAATCATAGATTATGAAGAGTTTCTAAACATAGTTCAAAGGCACAAAAAATGCTTTGAATATACTTGTTTCAGAAGAAAAGGAGAGAAATTGCAATTTCGGTATAAAGCACCATGGCAGGAGCAACTTACCTCTACATTGACATCTGATGCTGACTCTAATAAATCCTACAAACCAACAAGAAATGATGATCACTTAAATATTCATAGCCTAACTATGCTTGCAATTTGGTGTGCCAATGCTGATTTCTAGCTAGTTGTTTCTAGGCAAATTGTTTTGAATTATATTTCTAAATATGTAGCTAAATTTGAGAAAAAATTAGAAAATTATCTAGATATGTTGAAAAAAGTTGCAAATACAAATATAGTTGAGGATAAAGTGCTGGTTGCATACCAAAAATTCATGATTCAAATATTCTTGTGGAACATGACATCTCTGCACAAGAGAAGTGTCATATGTTATAGAAATTGCCTCTTCTTACTTCAAGCCGATGATATGTTCGGTTGAATGTTTGCAAAAAGACATGGTTTTGTATAAACAGAGATGATACTGATGAAGAGTTTCAAACAAAGTATATTCATTTCTATATGCAAAGGCCTCCAGAGCTAGCCGCTTTATCCCTTATTGACTCAGTCCAGCTATATACACACTCACAACAACACAAAAAGGATAAATGGAAACCAAGGCTCTAGCCTGCAGTTGGCCTTGTTTATCCTTTATTCAAGACTACTCCTATTGAAGATACTGAGATATTTGAGACATTTTATTGGAATGAACTTATGTTATACAAACCTTTTTGGTACATACAAGCATATATAAGTCTTCAGAGAGAACATATAATAGAAAATTGGAAACTTTTAAAAATGACTGGTTATCATCCTTAGCATGTTAATAGAGTTCCAGTTACATCCACAATTGAATAACAAGATGATAGTGATACTGATGATTTGAACCATCATCCTTCTATGGATGAATATGAATGGGAAGTTTTCTCTCAGCTTGGTGCTACTACTAACTTTACTGTAAATCAGCTTCAGCTATTGGGTAGGTGGGATTTTGATATGAACCATCCATGGAATGCAAACCATGTTCTTGAACAACTCCATAATATTTCTTTGTAGTTCATCTCATCAGCAAAGGCACAACATGAGCAAGCTATGGTTCAATTATTTCTTGTAGATATGTCAACCCATCAAATTTCATCGAAGCAACAATTGGCCCTTTAAATAATCCAAACCCATTGTATGCAGCCTTCACCTAAAGCCCCTCTCTGCATGATAATTCAAGGGATAGCTGGCACTGGAAAATCCTTCCTCATAAATTATATTCGACAACAAATGAATAACTCTTTTCCTAGAACCAATAGCTGCTTGCTCACATTGGCTCCTACAGGTGTTGCTGCATACAACATATGTGCCTCTACAATCCATACAACACTTCACATTCCCATAAAGGATATGAGTCCTTTGCAAGGGAAATAATTGACATTATTACAAGACAAATTTAAGTATATTGAGTACATATTGATCGATGAAATGAGTTTTCTAGGCCCAAAATTACTATTAAAAATAGATAGCTGATTACGCCAAGCGTTCCCAGATAAGTAGACATAGCCATTTGGCAGTGTTTCTATGATCCTTGTTGGTGATCTCGCTCAGTTACCACCTATCATGGATACACCTATTTATTCTTCATCCTGATTGACTGTAGCTTTGTGGCACACTTTCACGATCTCAATAACCCTGGACACTATCTTTCGCGAAAAAGGAGATAGCCCTTCGCAACGAAAGTTTCACGAAATTATTCTTCATATAAGAAATGTTGAGGCTGTCCACGATGATTAGGAAGACCTTATGAAACAAACAAATAAAATCCTCTCAACCATAGAAAGACAACAATTAAATTATGTTGCTACACATTTGTTTGTGACAAATGACTTGGTCGCATTCCACAACAAAAAAATGATTAAACAGTTAAATCTACCAATTTAGCCATTAGCATTGCTTGGATAGCTTAACAAAAGACATCTGATCATGGAGATGATGACCAAATTCTCCCAGAATTGCTACTTTGTGTTGGTGAATAGGTGATGCTAACAACAAATTTGTGGATTCAAGTTGGCCTCGTCACCCTTGGTGTTGTTACGGCTATTGTCTATAGTCTAGATTCTAAACTGCCAAACCCACCTGACCATGTTGTTATTCACTTCCAAAATTACATTGGGCCACCATGGGACCCAGAACATCCAAGAGACATCCCCATCCCAGCTATAAGTCGGGGGAGTCGAACACAAATTCCACTCACTATGGCATGTGGAATCACAATACATAAAGCACATGGCTTAACATTGGATAGAGCAACAATAAACATAGGTACCAAAGAGAGGCAAGGGTTGACTTTTATAGCTATGTCACATGTAAAATCAATTGAAAGACTTCATATTGATCCACCTTTCTCGTTTGAGAGATACGCTAGGCTTGGCACCAACAAGTACACTGCTCATTGCTGCAACAAAGAAACACGCCTCGAGTGATTGTAGGCCTTGCCAACTGTTCTTGGTACTAGCTGATAGGCCAAAAAACAAAAAGGCTCTAGGATAATTATTGTTGCATCTACCTCAGCTTGTGTGCCCTCGCCTCCTCAAACCTTTTCTAAGCTGTATCTTTAAAAAACATACCAAGTAATAATTTGTGTAAAATGGGTATAGTGCCAAAGATGCACAAAGATACCACACATAAATAACTAGATGGAACAACTTGTACAAGCCAATTCCATGTTTTTCTAATTCTATTCTATTAAATTTCTGACTTCTTCATCTAAGATTTTGTTTAGCAATGCTTTTCCATACGCCATTCAAGCAATACTGCAATTTCGAAGTATTCATTTTCCCATCTTTGTTGAAGTGTTTTAATCTTCTCATAAAGTCAACCATTTATCGGGCATACCTTAAAATTCCTTTTATTTCAAATTTAATTTGCTCATAGTGATCATGTAAACATATAGCTATAGTTGTTGCTTACTACTAATAGATAATGCTAAATACAAACAAATTCCCACCGGCCTTAAAATGTACAAAGCGACGGCAACCAACAATAACTACAAAACAAAAGTCTCTATAACTAACAATGTCTTCAAGAACATTCTTAATATATAAATCTTTATATGCACATATTGTGTTCTAATTCCTCAAAAAAAAAAAATTTCTCCATCTATTTCATCAAGCCTTGAACCTCCGTTATTGTTTTTGTAATGCCCCACCATAATAACCTTAAGGAATGTTGCAATTGTGTTATAAAGGTGCAATAATTTTTTTTTTTTAAAGTATTAGTATTAAGTTAATTAGTTGCATACATTCATTAAGTTACACAACGTTACACTACTTTGAGTTTCCATAGACGACTTTAGTATTTCGCATTGCACATATTTAATTAATCATAAACTTAAAATAAACATCACATAACATTGAATTCCATTCAAGATAATATAAAGTACAAACATGTTTCTTACATTGCATTTGATAAGATATTACAATACTCATTCATTTGATGAGGTAGGTCAAATAATAATTACAATTTACATTTACAAATGTTCACCTCATAAACAATTGAGGGATGTTTTCAAATACATGATTTACAATTTACAATGAAGAAGTATACATATGCATCCAAGTACGAGCTCTCCATCCATGAAGCTCTCGTTGCCATGATCATAAACTGGGGACCCAACGGAGTAAGGTGCACATTCCACCCAACCATGTGGTACCTGTAGGTCCACCCCCCGTGCTAGAAGATAGTAATATGGTTACATAGATATAATCTACTAACCCTAGACACAAGTACATAACTAAGTGATGGTTACATTGCTTCCAGATTTAAGACAATTGAATGTACTACATACACAAGGTTAACTGTTATTTTAGGTGGAGTGTCATCACAACGTTGCAAAGGTTACCTTGGTGTTTCTTCCTAGGTTCCGGCCCCCAACTTGGGTTACCCTGGTAACCTCTTATGAAACCCGGCCCCTATTGCATACTATTGCGGAATCGAATGTCTTTTGAAGAAACAAGACGTCGATTTTCCATTCCAGGCCTTCTCATCTTATACTCAAGACTGAACTAGCTCAAGAGTCATTAAGTGAGGCATAATACTCTTGTTAAGAATTTTAATCTAACTACTGTGCTATTTAGTTATCACTGACTTACTAACTCTCTGTAAGTTACCCTGACACCACTTTGTGTGTCAACCCTTACATAGAGCCACTCCCCTAAACATAACATAGGAATTCTAAGTTTACTAACTAGGATCGACAGAGTGCACAAAGAAATCAACATATAATACCAGATATTCCACAATGGACATCACAATCTGTTCACAAAAATCAGGTGCACTACCCTAGTTTGTTCAAACACATGAAACCATAGTAAAATTTACTCCCTTAAAGAGACTACAACTGGAAGACTTGAAATTACTTAAAAATAATCCCCACTTGCCCAATAAAAATTTAAAGCAACTTAAAGCAAATTCACGTCTATCATTTGGATTTAGTAAATCTAGTCAATCAGAATCAGTAGTATAAAACTTAATCATGTGATACATAATTTATCTATCATCTAACATGAAAATCATATCCACAATTATTCCAATTTTACAATCATATTTAATAATACAACTCTCTATCACAACAAAACAATAAAATATCCTCTTCATAATTACTTAAATAATTTACTTCCTCTTCACATAATTATTCATAAATTAACTTTAATAAAATTAAATTACCAAAATTAATAAATATAAATAATATATATATATATATATATATATATTAAATATACAAATATCATTAATAATATATAATATATATACATAACACATATTATATATATATATATATATATATATATTATATTTATATTTTAAACTAAATCGAAATTAAAACTTAAACCCTGCGATTATTTATTTTAAATAACAAAAAGAAACGCAGTAAATGGCGATTCGCGGGCTGCACAGGGCAGCCTCCACTGTGGAGGCACGCTGCCTGTGGGACGGCGTAACCTCCACAAATCTGTGGAGGGCCGACGCTGCCTCATGGCAGTCGCTCCCCACAGAATCTGTGGTGGGCGCCGCCTCACAGCGGCCGCGCCCCACAATGGGAGCGGCAGAAACAGGGTATAACCCTAGCCCGATAAACCATATTAAATCCGAATTAAATTTCAGAAATTTTCCATTATAAAAACTATGCGGAATTTTAAATTTCTTTAAAGAAAACAAACAATAAATATTCAAAAGCCCTATCTCGCTCGTACGACGATTTTAAATAATAAACCTCTGTGAAATTTAAAATTCATTTAAAATATAAATTCATGTATAGACTACAAAATTTAAGCAATACTATAATAAATAAAAAGAAACATTTTTATAAACAAACTAATTGCTCAAATGGGCATTTGTAAATAAAATATTCCTCATACAGATTTAATTCATATATCTCAGAAATTCTCAATTTTTGGGATTTCAATTTAAAAACAATAATCATTTCACTCTAAATTAAATCCCCAATTTTATTTTCTAAAATTTTCACAGAGGTTTCTTTTAAAACTTGTTTTGAATTCCTTCTTTCGTTTAACTACGTTCTTGAAAATTCTTGCAGACAAATATCAAATATCAACAGAAAGATTTTCTACAAGCAATTGCCAAGAAAATGGGTTTTAAACAAACAATTTCTTTTCAAAAACAAACAAACTAAAATTACAAGAAAAATACCTGTTTCCTGTGTTTGTGAAGATCTAGTTGTTGGAGAGAATCTTCTCCTGTAGAAAGCAATCCTCCAAATCTTCTTCAAAAACACCAAATCCAAGAAAGCTATATCCAATCACACAAATCTTCCAAACAAAGAAATCTTCCACAAATATACAACCCAAACAGAGGAAGTAACAATTTCCTTAAAACATATTTTTACACAGCCAATTTTTTTTTTCATTTCCCGTGAAGAATACTGATAACCCTTCTATTTTTTCCAGATCCCAGATAATATCCGTGAACAACCTTAACCAAAAATAATAGATGTAACTGATACACATGTCGAGAAGTACAAAATATCCTCAACAACTTCTTGGCAAACTTGCCTTTCAAAATTGCATGCATTTAATTTATTTATTTAAATTCAATTTTAAATTGCAAATATATTTAATAATAAAACATGCCATTTCCAAATAATATTTAAATTTCAATAAATCTATACACAATTTAAAACAGACTTTAATTTGATTAATTAATTTATTTAATTAAATAAATTAATCTTAATAATTAAATCATTTAACCAAACAAACTAATTAATTAATTAAATAAAAAGTAAATCTTATTTTTCCAACAATTAAAAATTAATTAATTGCAATAACAATATATTAAAGAATATTAAACTATCATTAAATTAACCAAATTTACCTTTTCAAACGAATTAGTCCAACAAAAAAGACAAGACAATCTTGACTCACGAACTAAAGCAGACGATGCCTGCCAGTAGGGTTGGGAACTAGACTGAGATGAACAAACCACACCTCCAATCAACATATCCGTTGAGTCTTGACATGCTCGAGACGCTGAGTAGCAGGAATTGGAGTGATGTCATGTACCTACAATCCTACAAACCAAGCAAATAACATGCATATATATATATATATATACTATATATATATATATATATATATATATATATATATATAAACCATTATGCAGGCACCATGCGAGACAAAATCCACGGACATCAGGGGCTGCAAGCGAGTGATGCGATTCCGTTCTCCACACCAATACCGTCGTCAATGATTAAATAGCTTCATTAGTCCATCACAACATAAATATGTAATAACATCTGAAGAAAGAAACATCTGCCTTTATCTCAAAGCATATCAAAAATCAAATATCACCATACAATGTATCATCATGTCACAGAGTAAATCCATTGTCGCTCAAAATCAGTGATCAAAATATCCAAACAAGGTAACAAAGTCTAACAGTATAAAAACATGTAACCAGAGAAGATAAGCATAAATGGAGGGCACTACAAAACTAATGTTCCATGAGTGTTTTGAAAAGGTAATGTGAGGTTTTACCCTATAAGAATTTGATATGAACTAGATGTATTATGTTAGAACAAGTTTTAAATATGGTACTCAATTTTTCTTTACAATTTTTTGTAATGTTTTGTGAAGAATGTTTTTCTAGGGTGAGTTTTTTTATACCTTCATATACTTTAAGGATGTAGTAGTGTAAAAGGTATTCTCTTTGTAGTTCAACAATTGATCTCATTGTTAACAAGCACATGTTCACTCATGATAGTGATTAATATATTTTTCCTTTCCTAGTTAGTATTGAAATAGATGCAGAAGATACCTACATCTTCAACTATAAATCAAGTGATATAAGCATATTAGGTGTGAAACATGAGTACATAATTATTAACATGCAAAATTTTAAAGACAACCTTATAAACCCTAATTTTGGAGAGAAGAAATTATAGGCATAGGAATTTGACTAGATAATTTAGAATTTTTTTCAATTTTAAATCAATTTGAAGGCACCAATAGTGGCATGGTGTGATGGTTAAGTTGTTGTGTTGTTATTCTTGCCATCAAGGTTCAAACCCCATTGGGGTGTAATTGTTGAGAATTTATGTTGGGGATGAGGTCCCCCATTTGTGACCTCACCGGTTCATATCTTTGGGTCAAAATAATTTACCCCTCTTAATAAAAAAATGATTTAAAGGCATAGTGCCCAATATCTTCATAGATATTCTTTTAAAAGGAAAGTATGAATGCAAAATTTAATTTTAAAAAATTGTAGGCGATGGTAAGGTGGGCATGGGGAGTTTGTAAATAGCATCCAATGTCTCAATATTGGAAACATGACATGGAAATAAGATTAACATATCAGGGTTTGATATCCATCTTATGGGTACTTATATTTCCCTGCTTGCATCCAATATCTCTATGAATTGAATTGTGTTATTTGAAGATGTTTATAGCATGCAAGGTATGAATATAGAAATAGACATAAATATTGTCTCCCTGCAACAATGTGAGTGTCCTCAAGGAGGATCATCATTGTTGTAAGTATTATCATCGTTTATAAAATACAAAAAATATGTTACCAAGTTAACAAACTATCAACATGGAAGATGAGGAGGATTCTTAGATTGTTATTCATGCAGTACATAAAGGTCAAAAAACAAAGTTATGGACTATTTGTGTAATCAGAGGACTTTTCTTGAAGTTTTTTCTTCAATTGAAAGTAAGGATATTAAAGAGTAGATAATTTAGTTGAACTTTAATGATTTTCAATTGACCATCTTAGACTATGATTTAAAAGATTCATTGTCATTATGAAGGGATAGGTTGTGTCATGTTTTAAAAGGACTGCCTTGCAATCTAAAGATTGACGTCTAAAGAAGCATAAACTCATTTAATGTGTAGGTTTTTGATGAGTCTAGATATTAGTTAGTTTTAATATCTTTTATCCATTCTTATAGACTTTACTAGATAATTATTCCATAAATATTCCTACATTATGCTATCTTTTATGCTTATTATGAAAACCTTGAACCTAATTTAAGTATATGGAAATACGGTTATGATATGATTTAGAGTCCTATTTCAATAAACTCCCTCGTGCCTATATGTATAGCTCAGAGGTTAGAGTTTTAGGAGTTAGTTGGTTAATTTGGTTTTCGTTCTAGAGCAAACATAGTTGCCAAATACTTTTTTAGTTAGTTAATGTTCCTTGTGCAGACAATGTTATTTTTCAATTATGGTTTTCAATGAATAATATATCTCATAATCTTATGTGATCTATTCGATTTGTGTAATGAATGGTTGAGTTATCATGATTGCATTGATCTAAGAAGTTAGATTTGGTTTAGATTAGTGAAAACAAATACTTGAGCAAGGGCCACTCAAGGTAACTATCATTCACTCCATTTCCTAGGTTATTTCATTTTTATTTTAGTAGTTACTTCATAAATGCTTGAGTTATATTAAATAGATTCTTTGTGTTTCAATAATTGATGAATGCATGAGCAATTTCTCTTTCATAATTATACTGTAATTGTTTGAATGTGTTGTACTCTAGAGTGTAGTAAAGGCTAGTTACAATTCAGTTAATTTCCAACATTCATATTTGAATAGTAGTTAGTTATAGTCTTATACTATAGGTACCTGTAGCAATAGTGTTAGCTTTACTTTCTCTAATGTTTTACAATTTTATGATTTTCTAGCAAGTGTAACATCTGTAATAGGATGAATTAGGTAGTTTTAAGTCTTTGAAAGCACATATAGTGCCAATACCATCACAAGCATACTAGCCTTGGTCGATAATTCAATGAAGGTCTTTCCAAAGGTTTAAGTGGAGTGTTTAGTTAGGTTTTCCCTCTGAATTGTGTGATTTCCACCAAATTTACTAGACATTAGTAGGGATTATACAATTTCCATGCATGAATTTAGTAACTTCTATGATGGTATTCTAGTAAGTGTGTTTGGAATTCCAAGATTGGCTTAGTTTGTGAGTATAGGGTATTTTTTCATGGTCAATGAGCTTTATTTTCATTACATGGCTAAGAGAGATCCATTAAGGGACTTCCATAAGAAAGGCATATTTTTTTCTTGAGGGTTAAACACTTTTGATCCAGAGCTATGAATCAGTGAGTTCACAAATGGGGGACCTCATCCCCAACATAAAGACTCAACAATAACACCCCAACAAGGTTTGAAACTTGGTGGAAATAACAAAAACACCACATTTAAACTATCACACTATGTCAATATCAACATAGGCAAGGCACAATTATGGACCATCATTTAAAATAGATTATTAATTATGAAGTAGCAACCAATCTATGCCTAGATAATGTTGGTATATGAAGTCAATTATGTTATTATTCTAGCAGTGATAATTAATTGACATTGTGTACCTATGTAGTGCTTTAGGTATGCATCTAGTGCAACCAAAGGCCTTTTTATTTAATTGAAGGTTGAAATTACGGGGGCTCCTAGGGGGCTATTGTAGTCCCCTCAGATGTCGAATGGCGCTACATTGAAGGCATTTCTAGTAAAGCTATTTTTTTTGGGACTCACTATTTATGATAATTTTGACAAATGTTTAACATGTAGTTGCATGAGTCACACTTTCTATTTTGAAAGTTTTGTTCAACAAGAACTCTGCAAATCACATTTCTTATATTCTTTCAAAGTCATGTGTTTTGTAACTTTTGAAAATTGTTGTAATTGTGAATTTTTCTTGAGAAATAAAATACAAGAGATATTTTCCTATGGTTTTTTTCTAGGTATAATTTTACCAGGTTTTCCACATAAATTCTATGTTATTTGTACATACTCTATTTATTTTGCAATATAAATTTTCCCACAATTGGTATTATAGCAAGGCTTTTTGTGTAAAAGTTATGTTTTTTAAAAGTAAACAATGACAAGAAGCATGGTTACTAGATTTGAGGTGTAAAAGTTAGATGGTTCTAATTTTGCTTTATGGAAGCTAAAGATTCAAGATTTATTTGTGAAGTATGGATGTGCCCTAGCTCTCAAAGGGGTATCATCAAAACCTACAACCATGACTGAGGTAGATTGGGTTGAAAAGGATAGTATGGCTAGAGAAACAATTCAATTATCTCTAATAGATTTAATACTATTCAATGTTGTAAATTAGAAAGTTACACATGACTTATGGACTAAGCTCAAAAATTTATATGATATGATGCCATTAGCAAATAAAATTATGTTACATAGGCAGTTGTATAATTTGAGAATGTATTAAAATTCATCTATCATAGATCATTTGAGAGGTTTCAACACACCAAAAAGAAAGTTGGCTTTAGTGGGGGTGAAAGTCAAAGAAGAGGATAAGGAAACAATATTATTGTGCTCATTGTTTGAAATTTGGGATCATCTGTTTATGGCTCTTTGTAACTCAACATTGAGTGGAAAACTAGTCTTTGAAGATATTTTGGCCACTGTAATTTCTGAAGATTCAAGGCATAATACATCTCAAGGATATTCTTCTAATGAAGCCCTAATTACAAGATGAAAAACTTAGGAAAGAAGAAATATTGAGTGTGGACAAACCAAGTCCAAATCTAAGGGGAAAAAAAGAGTAAAATGTTGGAATTGTGTAAAAAATGGACATGCCAAAAAGGATTGCAGGTTTCCAAAAGAAAGCAAAGAAAAATATAGTTTACAGGAATTTGAGGAAAACATAACAAAAGTTCAAACACCATTTGAAGTTGAAGAGGTATTAACTTATAATCTGAGAGGCTCTTTATTTCATGTTTGGATTATTAATTTTGGTGCCTCCTTTCACATGAATCCACACAGATTGGTTTTCTACATATTGGTCATGTGATGGAGGTATGGTTTACATGGGAAATAATAACACGTGTGAAGCTATTGGTGAAGGTGACATAAGAATCAAGATGTTTAATGAAATGGTACAAGGGCTATTCAATATGCCAGACATGTATCGATATTAAAGAAAAAATTGTTGTCACTTGGAGTTTTTTATGAACAAGGTTATTAATTCAGTGGTGAAAATAGTTATTTTAAGGTAACAAAGGGTGTTTTGGTTGTTCTAAAGAGAGAAAAAGTAGGTAATCTCTATAGGCTAGTTGGGGAAACTAGCAATGTTAAAGCTACAATGAACTCAGTATCAATTTGGCATCAATGACTAGGCCATATGAGTGAATGTGGTCTCAAGGTATTATTAGATAGAAATATTCTACCAAGTGTTGCAAAGATTTAAATTTTTTTTGAACATTATTTGTTTGTAAAATCAAATAGATAAGTTTTTCTAGAAGTACTACTATAAGTAAAGAAGTTTTAGAATTAATTAATTCAAATACTTGGGATGCACTTGTAACATCTATTGGGGTTTCATCATATTTTTTTTCATTTACAAATGATTATTCTCGTAAGGTGTGGATTTATCTTATCAAGAAGAATTATGAATTGTTTTCTTATTTTAAGAAGTTTAAAGCTTTGGTAGAGAATTAGAAGGGTAAGACTTAAAGTGTTTGAGAATAGATAATGGAGAATTTTGTTCAAGAGAGTTTTGTTGGAAATCCAAGGTGAAACTTGTAGTAATAGAACTTAATAAAGTGGTTTCCAAATCTGAAATTATGTTTACAAGATTACCAATAATGCATTATGTGATTAACAATTCCAAACATAAAAAAAAATCAGCAATACCACAAGTTGACACAAGATATACGTGGAGAAAACCTTGTAGGAAAAAAATCCACACCCTGAGAGATCCAATGTTTGTATTAGTCTTCAAATGAGATACATCAATACAACACTCTTTAAATTTTGGTAGCACTTCGTTACTCTGACAACCTACAAATAAATTCTACTAAACCACCATCTCAATGCTCCAAGATATAGAAGTTTATGGGAGAGAATACCACAAATGGTATCTTGAAACAATAATCAAAACCACCTGGGAAAACCCACGTCCCCCTTAGTGGAAAACCCATAAGCATGGTGAAAATTATTAAATGATCACATAGCCTTCAAATGGGCACCTAACCCATAGCCAAAAAAGCTTGGTCAATATTGAGTTCTCCATAACTCTCCGACGGCTTCACAATGCTCACAAAAATCATTTTTGCCAAAAAAAATAATAAAAAATAGCATCAACCAACTTTTTATTCCAAATGGTCTTAAGACCTTTTTCACTTATGTGATCCAATCTATGATGCAATAACATACATGCATTTTTAGTGCTAGACACATTGGTGGTGTTAAAAAAAGTGGAAGAATTAAGCCTAAACAAAGTCCCTATCCAAGATGCTTTAGTAATCACCAAACTCCCTCTTACTAACTTGCAACCAAACTTGTCAAACGTCACATGTGTTCCAAAATCATTCAACTTGGATACTGAAAGTAAATTTCTTGAAAGTCTTGGAATATGTAAAACATGAGCAAGGGTTTTAACCCTTCCATCACTGAAACACAACTTTACATTTCCCTTACCAACAATCTTCTTCATTTTTTTATCACCAAGGAAAACCTCTCCCCCATCATAAGATGAATATGAAGTAAACCAATCCTTGTGAGAAGTCATATGGTAAGAGCAACCTGAATCAAAAAGCCAAGCATCATCACTAGTAGTGTTAGAAAAAAAAAAAAAAAGCATCAAAATCACCATCTTTTGACGAATTTTCCATGGAAGTATCTGAACTCTTTTTCTTGTTTCTACACTCCTTCACTTTTCTTCTCTTAACACAATTCCAACACTTTATTGTGCTCTTCCCAATAGTTTTAGAACATCCTCTAGACTTGTCCCTCTTTCTGTCCCCTTTAGGCCCTCCTTTTTCTTTGGACCTCCCTCTCACATGAAAATCATCTTGGGAGCTTGCATTCATTGAATTTCTCCTCATCTCTTTTGAAATAAGTATAGAAATGAGACTATTCATCTCTGGTTTTGTACCACCACCACTTATGGAAACAATTATATTTTTTCAAGATTCGGGTTAAGAACAAAGTAGAAAAATACATTTATCTTCTTCTTCTATCTTAACATCTATAGATGCAAGCTAACTTATAATCATATTATAAGCATTTAAATATTTTGCAATAGAATCACCATCCTTAATTTTCAAAGAATACAAACATCTTTTGAGATACAACTTATTTGTTAGACTTTTAGTTTGGTAAATTTCACCTATCCTCCTCCACAACTTGTATGTGGTAAATTCTTTTGAAACATTTAGGAGGATGGAATCTGCAAGATGCAACTAAATGGATCCTCATGCCTTTTTGTCCATTTTCTTCCAATCTTCATTGGACATTGAGTGTAGTTTCTTTTCACTTGAAGCTACCAACCACTGATCTCTCTCTTCAAGGAGATCCTCCATCTTCAACTTCCACATCTCATAACTAGTTCCATTGAACTTGTCAATATCTATACGAGAGGTAGAAGCCATGGTTTCCAATCTTCTTCACAAATCTGCAAAACCCACAACACACAAGCACTCACTGCAACAAAAAAAACCTTCAACACTTAAAAGAAAGGCATCCCTCTCTTAACAAAAGTGTTAGCTTTGATACCAAATGTTGGAAATCCAAAGTGAAACTTGCAGCAATAGAACTTAAAAAAGTGGTTGGAAAATCTAAAATTATGGTTTCAAGATTACCAATAATGTATTATGTTATTAACAATTCCAAACATGAAAGAAAATCAACAATACCTCAAGTTGACATAAAATATACATGGATAAACCCTTGTGGAAAAAATCCACACCCAAAGAGATCCAATGTTTATATTAATCTTCAAATGAGATACACCAATACAAAACTCCTCTTTGAATTTCAACAACACTTCCTTACTCTAACAACCTACAAAAAAACTCTAATAAACCACCATCTCAATACTCCAATATATAGAAGTTTGTGGGAGATAATACCACAAATGGTACCTAGAAACAACAACCAAAACCACCTGAAAAACCAACACCCCCCTCAGTGGACATCCCATAAGCATGGTGAAAATTATTAAATGATCACATAGCCTTCACATGGGCACCTAACCCATAGCCAATCAAACTTGGTCAATATCAAGTGCTCCATAACTCTCCATCAACTCTGATGACTTCATGCAAGAACATGCACCAACATGCAAACTTGGGCGCCCCACCATGCAAACATGCAAATAACATGCAAGGACATGCATTGCAAAGTGGTCCCCACCCAAAATTTGGGTGCCCAAAGGGAATATGCTCTCAGGATGCTCTACAACCATCCCATAGTGGGTCCACCTCTTTGAATGCAATTATAATTTGACATAGGAAAATAAATAATAAATATTTTTCCCCTCATGTCCTCTAGAACACTTTCCTTAGGATAGCAATTATAATGTCACCTATCCTAACAAGTTTAACCAGTTTTATAGTGAGTATGGTATTGCAAGACAATTTATAGTTGCTAGGACACCACAACAAAATGGTGTTCTTGAATGCATGAATTATACAATTATGGAGTAATCCAGATGTATACTAAGCACTACTAGTTTAGAGTAGAAAATTTGGGTTGAGGTTATTTCTATAGCCTATTTCTTGATCAATAGATCGCCCACTAAAAATCTTGATAATAAAATCCTTGAAGAAGTATGGACAAGAAAACTTGTTGATTATTCCTTTCTTTGTGTATTTGGTTCTGATTCTTATGCTCATATTCCTAAAGAGAGTAGAAATAAGTTGGATGTGAAGTCCACAAAATATATTTTTCTTGGCTATGTAGAAGGTACAAAGGGATATTATTGTCCACAAGGTTATAGTTAGCTGATATGTTTATTTTAATGAAAAATAAATGTAAAGAGATAGAGAACAACAAAGTACAAAAGTTATCCCAGTTGAGGTGAAAAGTTATGATGATAATCTATAGGTACCAAATGAAAATCAACAAGATGAACAACAACCAAATGATCCACATGGTTGTACATTTCCCCTTGTAAGGAGATCCACTAGAGTATCCAAAACACCTCAAAGGTACTCTCTTGTAATTTTGCTTATGTATAACTAACTGATGTTGGTGAACCTAATTCATATCAAGAGGCTTGTGAGGTTGAATGTGTAAGAAAGTGGAGAGTTACCATGGAAGAGGATATGTAAGCTCTTTAGAAGAACAAGCCATGGGATCGTGTATCGTTGCCTAAGGGGTGAAAAGCTATTGGGAACAAGTGGGTATTCAAATTGAAAAGGGACATAAATGATAATTTGGAGAGGCATACAACTCAGTTGGTGGCCAAGGGGTATGCACAAAAGTTTGGTATTTATTTTGATGAATTTTTTTCACCTATTGTATGGCTAAGTACTATTAGAGTTGTTTTAGCTCTTGTTGCTGGCTTTCATTCAGAGTTAGAATAATTAGATGTAAAAACAACCTTCCTACATGGTAATCTCTTAGAGGAGATTTATATGCAACAACTAGAAGGTTTTGAGGAAAGAGACAAGGAGAATCTTGTTTTTAGGTTGAGAAAATTATTGTATGGTTTGAAACAAGTGCCAAGGTGTTGGTACAAGTGGTTTGATTCCTTCATGATGAGTTTGGGTTTTAATAGATGTGAGACTAATCATTGTGCCTACTTTCAAATGTATGATGATGACAATTTTATTATTTTGATTTTGTATGTTGATAATATGTTGGTAATAGGTCCCAAAATGTATAAAATCATCAATTTGAAAGCTTAGCTTGCTAGGGAGTTTGAGATGAAGGACCTAGGTAGAGTAAATGGGATTCTTTGTATGAGGATACAAAAAGATAGAAATAATAGGAAAATATGGTTGTCACATAAGACTTATGTGGAGAATGCTCTATAATGCTTCGATATGCAAAATGCATAACTAGTTAGTACTCCATTTCTTTTCAAATTAATTTTTCTTCAAAATAGTTCCATTGCACATAACTAGAGAAGAAACAAGTGTCTTGTGTACCATACTCATCAATAATTGGTAGTTTTATGTTTGTTATGGTGTGCACTAAACCATATATTGTACAAGAAGTAGGAGTAGTAAGTTGTTACATGTAAATCCAGGTATTGAGCATTAAACAACTGTGAAGTGGATCCTCAAGTATTTGAGGAACACTTATGATGCTACTATTTATTACAATGGGAGTAGTTTTTAGTTTAATGGGTATGTGGATACAAACGTGGCGGTGTTGTCTACTAATGAAGTTGAATGTGTGGCAGTAACACAAGCTAGTAAGGAGGCAATCTAGCTTCATAGAATTTTTGGGTGAATTGTAGGTAAAGAAGGATAACATGGTGTTGCTTTGTGACAACCAAAGTACTTTAAACTTAGTATGGGACTCAACATATCATGCTCAACATATCATGCTAGAACAAAACATATTGATATTTAATATCACTTTGTACATGAGGTGGTGGAAGGAGGGCATATATTTGTGACCAAGATACATACTGATATAAACCCAACAATTATTTTGACAAAGCCCATTACTAGAGATAAGTTCACCTAGTGCAAAACTTCTCTAGGCTTGCATATTACTTGATGATTGGAAACATTGGCATTGGTCTTTTAGTATGAAGGTTTATCCAAAAGAGAATAATTTTAATTCAAGTGGGAGATTGGTATTAGAGAAATTTTAAACTTTGGTTGAATAAAAAGGCCTTCGACCACACTAGGTGCATACCTGAAGCACTACCTAGGTACTCAATGTTGACTATTCATCATTGCTAGAATAATAATAAAATTGACTTCATATTCTAACAATTAAGGAAATTTTAGTTGGACTCCCAAACAGTTGTTACTTTAGAATAGATCCTATAAATCTAGAAAATTTCATGAATAAATTGAAGCACACAATGAAGAATGCGGAAATTTGAGATGTATTGTAGAGCTTCTAGTTACGAATGAGGGTGTTTTGCAAATATAACATATGTGTTGTTCACAAGAGAGCCAAGAAATGTTAATTGTTAGCGCAAGTGCTAGCACTCAACAATTGAGATGTAAGCCTTAGTATTGTATTCATAGTAAGGGGTGCACGAATTGTGTGAGGATAACAAGATAAAACAACTACGAAATCATCCATTTTTTTCCATATTATTAAAATCCACCTTCATGTTGTTAAATGGTTCGCTTACTTTGATTCATGCAAATTGTGGTTTGTAGTCATCTTGTCATACAATTTACTTTGATTCACTATCAAGTTCAAAATGTAGCTTTATCATTTTGTATCTTTATATATCTATGGTAATTATATATACATATTTGGATTTTATATCATGTGCATCCAACTTGAACATAGTCGAAGTGCAACATGATAATAGAAAAGTCATAATTTTTTTTAAAGAGATGATTTTTTAATTTCATTTGAAGAAGATAACCTGATAGAAAATGACAAAGCAATATTAAAACCATTTTTAAACTTGTCAATGATAACTTAATTATTCATATGTTAACTTGTTACATTCTTTTTCATAGATCTTATGCATTGTGCAACTTTATTTCCTTATCTATGTCTCTGTATTTTGTGTGCACCTCTCTCTCTTTGTGGTTACAACTATGTTGCCTCAATTCATCTACCTTTAATTCTCTTCTAGATGCTCATATCTTGTTCCAAAACTTCTAAATAGATCAGCCAAGGAGAATTATAATAATATTATTCATAGTTTTAAACTTTGCATCTACTTGCCTTTACAACTATTCACTAATATCTATCATCTATTCGCTCACCCCATTGAGATAGTTATCCCCCTTTCAAAACACCAGCTCTGCAAGAATACAAGAATGAATTATGGGTTCATGTTGTTCCTTCAACATATGGTTTTTGAATTTCTTGTCTATAAACATTTTTTGGCGTTCTTTATGAACCATCATTTAAGACTATTATACTATTATTACCTTGTGAAAACATCTCTATGAAGATATTAGGTTTAATGAATTTGGAATAAGACAAGAAATGATAAAATATTATATTACACATCAAAATACAAGATTAGATAAGAAGTTTACTCACTACCATGTTCATATTTTTAATTAAATGAGATCATGAATTGTGTATATAGATCTAATTTCATTGTAACATGGGATATAGAATTGTGATATTGATGCATTAAGAAATTATAAATTCTAAGTAGAAAATGATTTCATTCATAGAATGACTTACCAGATTTATACGGAAATGAAAATAAAATTAGCAATAATTATAGGTATAGTAAGAATAGATGAATGAATGATCAATTCAAAATGATTATATTTTTTTTTCGTGAAATGAACTGGGTTAGATATATTATAAATAATTAGTTCATAGCAGTGTCAAAAAATGATTATAAAAAACATGTAATATTTGAATTATTTTTCTTTTCTCAAGTATTATTGTTATTACTTATCAAAATTATAGTGTTGGAGAAATTGCTTTATTAAATACTATATTTAGTGAGAATTATTGATGTTAGATATTTAATAATATTATTTGGATTCAAGTTCCAAGTCAATGAAACTATATACTTCAAATGATTTCCTTTTCAAATGAAAAATTGAGAAATTTGAGATATAGTTTTGATTCAATTTAATATTAGCTTATTTAATTTAATCGTACTTAGTAATCATATAAAGGTTATGGTGAAATTTTTATGAATTTTAAGTTAATACCTTCATAGAACTGAAATGAGTTTTCAATTAAAATGCAATAATTAGATATTCCATTATTATTAATCTTTTAACTAGATAAACTTAAAAGCAAGATAGGAAAACAAACCTCACAACATTTGGTATAAACAATACCTCTAGTTCATGTTTACAAGTAATTATGTCACACTTGAACTACTACACTCATAGTCTAACATATCTGCGACAACAACGTATGTGGCATCATCCCTATAAATCTTCAAGGAGTAATTAGGAACACCTTATTGTTTTAAAATCCAAGACAAAAAATCTCTCTTGGATCGCTAACTAAAAAGATGAATCTAATGCACCAAAAAGTGTTAGTACAAACGTAGAAAATCCCAACTAGGTTTCTTATGATATTCTTATGGAATTTTTTCAATGTATATTACTTCTTTTATGAATGAGAATTATTTGATAATCATATAAATAGAATATCTAGAATATGGGTCAAAGAGGTGACATTATTCTATAGAGACTAGGCCTTAGATGGAATTCAGGAAAGTAATCAATGGCCATGACAACCAGTTGCTTTATATGCTTCCCTTTTTGAGTAGCAATTGTAAAGGAACTATTTGGGGAAAAAAGAATCCTAGAAAGGGTTGTTTACCCATGTAAATAGTTCACATCAAACTTAGTTTAAAAAACAAAACTAAATATTTTATGCCTTGATCCCATTTTCCCAATAGTACCTTATGTAATTGCAAGGTTGAGACACATTTTCCCAATATCTACTACCCCAATAGCATAAATAATAATTAAAAGTCACTCGTAAATATATAAACACCTTATTAACATAAGTCCAATATTCCTTGCCAAGGTTAGACATAAACCTACTAAAAAATCTCATTCTTGGATAATATTTTATTTAATACAATAGGTGTCCTTTGCAATCTAATTTGGCTCCCAAAGGCATGTACAAATCATTATTTTGATGTCCATATGATTTTCACATTGATAATTTGTGGGTTGAGTTAAATCACCCATAAAATCCACTGAAATTGCATCCATGAGGTGCCATTCTAACAAAAGGGGTTTGCAGATCATAAATGAGACATGTGCACCAATTTTCTTCCTTGAATTTGCATCAAATAACATTTAAAATATTTTATAGAGCTCCACAAATCAAAATATAGTAGTTGTTGCAGTGGTTGTAGCTATTTGATTGGAAAATGGGATCTAAGTCTTAAATCACACTTCTTCCAATATGAAACATGAAAAGGATTAAAAATGATCTCAATACCCACTTGGCTACAAACCTTAATGGAAGAGATAGAATGGTGGATTATGGTTTTAATCCTTTGTTTGGGGGGTTGGATGATGTGTTGTTAAGTTCACTAAATTTTATGATGCAATTATGTTCCTAGGTTATTGAAACATAGAAAAGAGAACCCTATGTCTAATGTGTAAACCTAGGATTTAAATTTTTTGTGTTAGATGGATCTTTTTCCAATGTTTCATTAAGATGGAGATCACAAGGTGAATAGATTGAATTGCAATCTTGAAGGTGAACCAATCAGACCTAGATCTACATCTTTTAGAGCCTTGGAATGGATTGAAATTGATTTGCTTTGATTAACCTAATTAGACTATGTGCCCTAATATGAAAAATGCAAGCTTTTGATAATTAACAGACATAGACAGAGATTTGTAGGCATATTTGTGAAGGGAAGAGTGATGTGTACTTATCCTATTTTTTTTTGTGTTAGTTACTATAGGAGGACATAGATGCCCAAGAGTGTTTGGGTCCTTGTAGGGGTGTCCTACTTTGCTTTTGTAATCCTCTAATGACATATTTGAGATCCCTGTTTCTACTTGCAAACTTGTTGAAATACTATTGGATAATTTTGTAGGTGAGTTTCCATGAGTTGACAAGATGTAGTGCTTTGAATGCAACAATGGATAATGATCTTCAAACTCCCTTCAATCCTCTTGAAACATAAAATCTGCACATTCAAAAAGAGAGGAAATTTTGTGCCATTTAGGGGCTTGCCTTGGTCAAAACCCGTGTTAGTGTTTCCACTTCCACAATGGCAATGCCAATTATAAAAATGGATATATGATAGGAAGGGATGATGAAATCAAAAAGTGTTGCAACTCGCCACCCTTCAATGGCTTCCTTGAAGGACCGAAGTCATGCAAATCACTTCAAGGTCTTGGATCTTGCTTGCTTGATTTGCTTGAATTGCTTAGAGACCTACAAAAGGGTTAGCCTTCACAAACAATGATAACATGAACACACATAAACTCATATAAGATTTGACATGATGTTTTGGATCTTGAATTGCTTCAATAAAGCTCTAAAATGCTTCTCTTGACTTGCTTGATAGTGCTCTTGACATAATTGCTTATAAATTCTCCTTAGATTTGAAATGATGCAATAACAAGGTATTTATAGGCATTTATTCAATTTCCAATAAATGAAATCTCGATAGCTGACATTTGCAAATTATTTTTCAAATGTTAAAATATTGACACTAACATATTCAAATTTGGATCTCAACAAAGTAGGGGGATTGGGATGCACAAGGGTGTCTTAGTCCTGACCCTATTTTCTAGGACTTAGGGTGTCAAGGGAAAATATTAGATAAATGCACTTGTACAATGCTTGCAATTTCTTGAAAAATGGTAAAAATAGGCTATAGAATGCATAATTTAGGAAACTAAATGCTTAATTTAGGAAACTAAATGCTTAATTGGGCTCAATAAATTAGGGGGGACAAAACATAGTGTGAAATTGTCTAGGGTGACAATTTACATGCTATAGTTATTTATGAAAATGTAGAAAGCAATTGAGATTTATGGAAGACACAGAACAAACAAGCAAAAACAAAATTTAGAACAAAAGAGAATAGACATAAAAGAAACTTGGCATATGAATTTAGGCCTAAAACAACTAGACAAGGGCACTGGGCACCCTAGACTGGGTAGTAGCTACTCAAGATTTAATTTCACACTCTTGTTGCTCCCAGTCTATGTGCTCTTCTCTCCCAAACTCACTATCAAAACTTTGACTATCGTTGATAAAATCTAATTTCTTTGAATTGATGACTTGTAGGGCTTGAATGCATGAATAAGCAATTAGTCTTCAATCTTCCTCCAATTCACTTTAGATATGTAACCTACACACATGAAAGAGGGGGAAGGGTTATACTATATAGGGGAATTCCTAAGTCAAACCCCATTTTGGTATTTCTACCTCCACAATGGTTATGATGATGTAAAAAGAGAGCTTACCCTCGGTTGGGAAAAGGCTAACTGATAAACAAGTGATAAATTTATGCTTGATTTGAAGTCCGACAAGTGTTAGTACTAAAAAAAAAATGAACATAAAACATGAACAAACTCACTTGAAAACATGATGCATGGCTAACATGATGCTTGACTGAAATAAATGCTGCTATAATTCTTGACTGCTTATTTGCTTGATTAATTTCCTTAGGATTTGTTCTTTAAAGTTACTAGGAATCATTAGGATTAAAATGGTGAAAATAGTTTGTATTTACATGCAATTCTTTTAATTTCCAAAAAATTAAATATCGATAGCTGACAAATAAAATTGGATTTTCAAATATTAAAATGCCAACACCAATATATTTAAATTTTAGCTAAAATGGGCTGGACAATGGCATTGGGTGCCCTAGTCTAGACCAATCCTTGCCGAGGCCTTAAACATCAGGGATAGATATTAAGTGTTTGTTTCAATCCCATCTTTTAATTTTCTAAAGATATTTATAAAATGGGCAGATTAGATGCATAATTAAGTCCAAGCACATAGGGGGAACTAAACCTAATGTGAAATTGTTAAGGGTGACAATTTTTAGATGATACTACCCTCCCAAATGAAGAGGACCTCCTAAACATTCAATTTGTAGATGATACTACCATCTCTGTTAAACTTGAAGAAGAAAACTTTGAGTATCTTATGCAAAAGTTGAACATGTTTGTGTAGCCTTTGGGGAAAAAATATCTAAGGTGAAATTCATAATGTTAAGTTGAGAAAACACCCCCCTGAGTGGTTTGCTAAATATGAATTCCAATGGGGGAGGTCCAAATAAATAGGTTAGATACTTGGGTATTCGTTTCACTATGAATCCATGTTTGAAAGACACATAGGAATAAATAAAAAGATAAATTAGATAAAAAAGTTAGGTAAATGGAACAAGCAATACTTATCCTTGGCATGAAAGATACAAATTTGTCAAAAATTTCTTCATCTTACAATCTTTACTACTCTTCTATGTGGTCAAGTTTTTTAGCTATCAAATGAATGAAATATAAAAGAAAATCATATAATTTCTTTGGTTTGATGGTAAAGGAAAAAAGAAGAAGCATGCAGTTAAATGGGATTGGTGTTGTTTAGATAAAAGTGAAGGAGGATTAGGATTAAAATATTTAAAAAAGCAAGGCATATACCTTGCTTTCAAATGAATTTTTAAAGCACATAAAGGAAACGAACCTTGGAAGATCCTAATAAGGAATAATATTCAATATGTAGTCCCAAAACAAGCTAAAACATGGAAGCATCTTACCCTTTGTGACCTATTGTTTGGAAAATTTCATTTTTCCCTTGTGGAATCCAATGTTTTTAAAAGTTTATGGAAATATTGGGAGCAAGTTAGAAGTTTGATAAAAAATAGTGATATTCTAGATAGTGGCAGAAATAAAATGTCTCTCTAGATCAATATGGTGGAACTTATCTCATAAAGAGAAGCTCCTTTCCTTACTGCAAGGGTGCTCTACAAAATCTTGGTTCAAGAAAGGCATTAAATTTTTTAAGGATATTATATATAACAACTAGTTGAAAACTTGGGCCTCCCTCAATATAGAATTTGATTTGCCTCCATCTCATTGGAGAACATATTTGGTGCTCAGGGAAGCATGCAAGATCTTTCTATTTCCTGTAACGTACATGAATACAACAAAAAAAGTTTTGAAAAGTTCAAATGGTTTTATGGTACTGAATTGCATAAAATGAAGCCCAAACTTGTTTATAAATCATTAGATGAAACCCCAAACATGACTAGGCACCTAAACAAAGCTAAAATCTTGAAATCGGTGATAAACAATGACTCAATATCTTTAAATTTTTGTGATCCAAAGTGTTAGAGCCTAAGAAGGCTTGTTTTAGATGGTTTATTATCTTGTAAAATCTCCCTTGTTATATATCCTCTTCTAGCATGATTATATGTGATTTTTGTAGAAAACATGAAACTGTTATGCATAATTTTTCACTGTTTCTTTGCTAAAGAGGTTTGGAATCTATTCAGTGCAGACCTCGGGGTTGGGGGGATTTAGGTAAAATTAAGTGGCAAGATTTTTTTTGTTTTGTAGAGGGAAAGGATAAATCATTTAATGTTTTTTGGCTTTTGTTATCTACTAAAAAAATTTGTGGTTTTTATGGAAAGCTAGGAATGAGGAATGGCTCCAAGGAAAAAGGAGAGCACTTACTAAGTCTGATAGAAGACTCATTTATCATGATATTTCTATACAGGTTATAGTGAAAATGGAGATATCCAAAGATAAATTCCTCAAGTGACTAAAAAATGGTAAGGTGGATGTCAGTAAAGAAGAAATCAAATATGAAAAGCACTAGCCATTCAACAAAGCAAACAACACACCCTTTCTTAGAAGCTATCTAGAATTTTAGAAGAAATATAACAAGAAATATAAAGTAGAGACACTGCAAAATGGTCTTGGATTTTAGGGAGGACCAAGTTTCTATGTAAACCAAGGAGAAGATCTCATAGTGGAGGTAGCGAGATCAAATGAAGATATATCTAAAATTGATCCACTAATTAGGTGGAATGATAATGAAAATTATAGTGAAAGTATTACCTTTTGAAAGACATGATTTTGATAACATATTTTTGTAAGTTTTTTAATGTATATACTAATTTATGATTCTTTAAACTAATCGTCAAGATACAACATTATATAATATGAAGGCCTTGCATGGAACATATATAATACCTTATGTGATGTCCATTTGGGGCTCTGCATGGTCATTTTAGATAGTGATATGATATGAGCTGATTCCTATGATGTAATGTTTTTTTGGCTAATGGTAAACTATTGACAATTAAAAAAAATCCAATCCTTATAGGGATTTGACCTTAGATAATGTGAAATCTTATGATTCTAGAAATTGTCTAAAGGCATTTTAAAATACCATCACACTAGATAGTAGAGAAAATAGAGGTAAAATTAGCAAATTAGGAAGTAAAAGTACATATACAACCAAGTTATTTCTATAGGTTTCATGATAGATCCATGATCATAAGAAATACTTGGACTCATAGATAGAATCGTCCATAGTACAAATTAATTTTTCTAGATCCAAGGTAAAGATTAGATTGATGTCCTCCATTTTTAATCTTGAACCATTCAAACTTTAGTTACATAATAGAGTTATTCTTTTCCCTTGAGCATATAGCTGAGTACTTTCATTTATTGCATTCACTTTTCATACTTTAACATTTAGTGTTACTAATATCTAATACCTATTATCCACAATGTTGTTATTTAGATTAGACTATACATTCACTGTTTTCATTAATTGATTAATATACATAAAAATATTTAGTATAGGGGAATAATTGTTTTCCTTTTAAAATGCTTACCTCGAGTTAGTGATTCAAAGTATTTAAACATGGTTTGATGTTTAATTTTCTAAAAAAATAGTAAAGATATCCTAAATACATCTATTTAAAAGATTCTAAGAGATATCAATATAGTGTGATTAATTTCTAATATACTAATTATATAATTATTAATTAATTATAAATTTATATAAAAATTATATTATATATTTATTAATTTTTTGATTAATTAATAAGGGATTTTTAATGAAGCTCATGTTAATATAGATCATTGTAATCATGAAATTTACATACCCATGCTGATTCTTATTGTGCCCATTTGAGATAATTATAATAATTTATTATAAAAACAATAAATCTGCCTAAGGCCTAATGTCTGAGCTAATCAAAAAATTAAATTAGAGAATAAAGATATTCTATATTCAATATAATTTCTACCCTTAGGAAGAATATCCAAAAGTGAATGTAAAAGGTTTTCCCACTCTAAAAATGCATTTGGAAAGAAAATATAAAAATGTCTTCAATACCTATGCATTGGTCTCCATGTTGGTTATGTTAGGTGCGAGGATTATACTAGGTGTTCCAAGAATAATTAAAAATGATAAGTGCTCAAGAACAATTGGAAAGTGATGTACAGTAAGTGCCATACAGATAATGCATGCACATATAATCTTAGTGCATGCTATGTGGCTATGTCGCTCATCCCACAAGATGTTCTATTTTAAAGAATCTTTGGAAGCCCTTTGTAAAATATTGCACTTTATTCATAATGCCAAATTCTTCATCATTTAGTCCTTTATCATGCATTATAAAATAGTCTCCCAACTGGGCGAAAACTAAAAATCTGAATTCTTCTCACATAGTTGTAAGAAATCTACCATATCAACATCTTCTGGGATAATTATATCTGAAACATTTTCTATTTATTTTATGTCATTAGTTGACAGTGACTCAAATTTCTAATTCATACAATCATTATTTTGCACATTCGAACCAACTAATGTTGGGGATGATTTTTCTGAATCTTTCTTATGTATGTATTTCTAATACTCCATTGCCAGCAAATCTGAAATTTGCTCACTTTTGAGCGAACATGTTCCTTCATCCATGTGATTATTGTTGTATTCTTTGCTCTTCTCATCATCAAAAAATGGTAATTCAAGTGTAGCAATCTCATATTCAATTGCTTGGCACAATGTCATTTGATCTTCTTCTATTTTTTCATCACACACTGGATTTGAAAAAAATTTAAAACCATTTTTAGGTGTACAAATTTCTTGTTCATCAATTGTGTCATCATGGTACTCAACTACAGTTGGAATCGTTATTTGTTCACTATTAGATGGACTTACATTTTCCATTGCTACTTCCTCCTGATCTCCATAAGAACTGCAAGAATCACTTTGTTGTAGATCAAAATCCATAGGTTCGACTCCACAATTTGAATATTCAATGGATCCCTCACAACATACACTGCTCTCACCATCACAATTTGTTATGCAAGAGAGACCTTTTGTATCTTCATCCTCATTATGTAGAATGTCATAGGAATTATTTTCACTTGCACACTCATCTTCAATGAGTTGATCACAATCATTGCCTTCTTCATTATTGCAGGGCATATTGTCTTCTTTTATTTCGACTTCCAAATTTTCAATGCTATGACAAATACATGGTTGCACCTCCACATCATCTGAATCGTGGCTAATATATTCCTCAGACAGTATGTTTGTGGTAATATCTTCAATGCTAAAATAATCTTCCAAGGTAGAAAATTAGTCTTCATCAAGTTCATCTTCATTCAAATATGAAATATCATCATCGATAATTTCACTCACACATGTTTCTTCTACTGGCTGCATTTTTTTATCCTTTTTTCCATATTTATCCATACCATTCTTTGTGTTATTAGTTTTAGCATTGCTAGCACACTCATTCCTGAGTATCCATAACCACAGCTCCCCAATAGTAGTTAGCTTCGATGACTCAAACCGATGAACTAAATCGGGGTCATATATTCTCATGAATTGCTCAATGAGTATGGGATCATCAAGTAGAAGATCATAAAGTATTTTCAAATGGAATTTCAACATTCTATCGAGTAAGGAGCGTGCATATTCTCCTTTGTGTCTCCTTATGCCAAAAAAATCATCTAAGAGATCTTGACCTCTTTCTTGAATATGTAAATACTCATCATCTTTTTCCTCATACTGGCTTAAGAATATTTTTTTGAGCTCTTTCCATGAAGATATACTTTGCAAGGGCAAGCTTATAAACCATTCTCTTGTGTTGCCTCTCAAAGATCTTGAATAACATCTCATAATGACATCTTCTAGATAAATCTGAAAGTTCAAAATGAAATCCAAAAATTGTTGTACATGCTTACAAGCTGATTCACTCCATTCTCCATGAAATTTAGGGATATGCTTTAGTAGTTCTGTCAGTTTACAAGAATAAGGATTTGGGTAGCCTTGGATATTATTGTAGTTAAATGGTTTATCAATGGCTGAGACAAAATTTGGAGGGCCATATGGATTTTGGTAGATCACTAATCTTTTTTCAAGAGATAGAGGATAAGCATTCATTTTGTTTGATGATTGTGGTGCATAGATGTCCTATTGTGAATAATATGCATTACTTCTATTGCCAAAATTCTCAGCTGCACAATAGTGTGTATGATGAAAATAATAATTTTTGTGCATACTTCAGCCTATGGTATCTACTTCTGAGTGGCAATGTTGTAGTTTCAAACTATTTTTTGTATTCTTCATCAAATTTTATCCAAAGTCA
>VDFB02109042.1:64398524-64404722 GCA_007258455.2 Sequoia sempervirens | reverse complement strand
CTCATATCATGTATAAATGTATGTAGAAAATGCATAAATATGAATATCAATTACTTTAAAAAGTGCAATCCCAAAGCATGCATGTAGATGCATATTATATTTGTTATAATACTTACAAAAAATTCAAAGTATACAATTAATATACCATGTTTTAAAGGTGTAGGCTCAAGGGATACATGAGTGCATGACCTATTCAACAAAATTCTACAAACTACAAATTATATTAAAAAATGTCAAAGAAATACAATGACAAATTGTATATGAAAGATATCCAAGTACGCGGAAAAGATTCCAACACTAATCTATCAGAGGAGAGAATGTGCAAATTTCAATAGTTTCAAACCCTTACTAAACTACAACAAAGAAGATACACATAACAGGTAAAGACAAACAATATCAGAGATACAATAAAAACACATAACACCAAACATACGTGGAGAAAACCCTTTCAGGAACAAAACCCCACACTCCAAAATCCTGAACAATGTATTATCTGTAAAAAATAGTTACAATACACTTGCAACACAAGCTTCTACAGGATTTTGTATGTGTTACAATTCTGGAGTAATTCCGGCAACATAATGGTATGTGAACACAACTACATACAACTCCAAAATACACAAGTGCTCAATGTATAGGAGCTTACAATGCATAAATTAGACTTTTCTAAATTGACAGCCAAAGGCTAAAGATGCAAACCAAGGTGTGTAAGCTTATGATGGTGCAACATTGTATATACCTTCATGGACTTAAACTACCTAAACTATTCTACTGAAGTCATTCTAATTGCTAGAAATTCACAAAATTGTAAAATAGTAAAAGTATAAACTAAAACTAGTTGCTACAAGTGCCTACAGTAAAGACTGTGACTAAACTATTGCTAATGAAATGATACTATATTAACTAAAAACTTTATAAAGGCTACTAACTCAGCTAAACTATCCTCTAGAGTACTACTAATAATCATTACATGCATGTTCCTAAACATTCATTCATAATAAGAAAGAAATGAAATCCCAATTAAATTGCATATGATTTGTGAACAATGATAAACTAATAACAACTATCAACAAAAATAAATAACTAAAAAGGTGAAGTGAAGAACAATACCCTGAATGGCCTGCTCAAGTAATTGTTCCCACTTTAACTGAACTCAATCTAACTAATATATTTCATGCATTCCATGAATTGATCTCCATTTATTGCATAAGATTAAATATTATGAAATATTCTTGCACAAATCATACTCAATCATTCTGAAGATTCATGTTTTAAACTGAAAGTAATAGATAACATAAAACTGTGAAAAATCAACTAACTTACCTATGGATTCAACCAATAGTTATATACAAACTAAGGGAATCCTTATTGAAAGAAACAACTTAACCAAAATCATTAACTCCACTCCCAAATATTTAGAGCGTAGAATTAAGACTTGGAATTATTCAACCTACACCTGAAAAAGAAGGAGAATCCTATCAAAACTAGAACTCTGTCAAAACAGAATGCATGCAATCATACACCCATTTGTCAAAGTACCATGTAAGAAAAACCTCTTCTTCAATGTTTATTAACTGATTATAATAATGTGCATTCTGTCTTCATTAAGTGCCTTCAACCAATGATCATCACGTTCAACTATTTCTACAGTTTCCCTTGTTTCGGTGTCCAACACCCCTTTTGCTACAAGTTCATTCTACAACTGTTGTGTATCACGTTCCCTCCTTTAGCTGCAGATAAGTTAGTTTCACAAAACACATACACAAGGATAACTATCATAATTAAACATATCATTCCATCAACATTCCCATACACATATTCATATAAACTATTTAATGCTAATATATTAAACCATAATTCCACCACCATGGTTTTTTTGGGTTTAGGTCTACATAATGGATATAAAAAGGATAGAATAATATGGAATATTGTTTAGAAAGTATGCTTAAAAGTATCTTAAATTATGCATAAAACCAACAGAAAACAAGCTATTATCTAGACCTATCATTTCCCCCAACTTAACTTTTTGCTTGTCCCCAAGCAAAAGACTAAGGGTCTTGATTATACTGTAGAGCAATTTGCCTTAGGTCCATGACTATACTAGCACCCTGATCTTGTTGCAGATAAAAACCTTGGTATGTTGAGAGTTGCCTCATCCTGATAGCTCCTTCCCTCTCACATTCATAACTTTTATCTCCAGTCCAATGTGGAATTGGACAAAGGAGAATATGTGGTTGGAATGTGAGAGATATCCAATGAACTCCTTGATTGATACTAACTTCCATATATTCTTGCACCCTCTAGAGCATAGCAGTAAAGTTGTACACAAAATTTGGCCCCTTCTACAATTCAAGGGTTAGATTGTTCCATCGGTTCTACACATACTTATAACACTGATGTACAATACCTACAGTTAGCACTTTCATTCTCTCATAGTTTGCTTCCCTGAGTTTCATTATTCTCTTTCCAACTCCTTTATGCCTAAGAAGTTTCATCCACTCATCAATAACTTATTTTGAATCCTTAACCTCACTTCTTATTAGAAGTGCAATAGATTTCTCTTTTTCATCATATTCTTCCATAATTTCCCCTCTAACCTATTCATTCCTGTAGTAAGAGGCAAGTGCTTTGACTTGAAGATCCCCCACAAACATTAAGGGGTTCCATTATGTTTCATCAAGGATCACATATTTGTGCACATAAAATTCACATGATTGATCCTGGTCTTCAAATGTGGAAGTAGCAATTTTTTTAAGAAACTCAATAGGTTGACTCATAGCAGCAGATTGTTTGCTAACTAATCTATTAAACTGAAAACACAAGAACCTTTCTTTCTAGAAACAATGCATAAGTCATGTGTGGAGGCCTACACCTGATAATTTGTGCAGCCTTATCTGCAACCTCTTCCAATCAGACTACTAACTTGTTCAATTCGATTTCTTTCTTTTCCAATTCTTTCATATATCCTTCCTTTTCCTTCTTCCATTTTTCTTTTTCCCTTGCAAAATCATTAGTTACACTCCAAAATTGGTAGCCTAGAGAGAAATTTGTGTGATAACCAAGAGTTTTAAGAGGAGGGGGTCTCTCACTTGGGATAGCCAATTCCTTTTCCCCTATCTTAGTGACAACCAATTGTGCTAGCAAATCTAACTTAGCACCATGACCATACAGCTGTAGTTTTTCCTCCATCTCCTACATTTTTACTTCCCTTTCTTTATCCTTTTGCTCATAATTTTTCACCAACTACTCTAGGTGTTTAATTCTTTCCAGTTCTTCCTAGAGTTCTTGCCTCACATTTCTCTCCAGGTAAACTTCTTCTCTATCTTCAAACTGCTCATTTCCTCCTTCATAACCTCCACATATGGGGATATCTGGAGCTTTTATTCTCAATTTTTTTTCAATAAATAATTCCTTTGATCCAGAATCAGAAGTCATTATCATATACCTTCTCTTTTTCATAGGTGCATTCATGTCACTGGGGGAATCCCCTCCTAGTTCATAATTAGTCTCTACAACCATAACATTCTCTTGTTGTTGAATCCTACTAGGGTTGATTTCCCTAGGGTTGTTCTCTACTCACCTCTTATCCTTCAGCTTCCCCTATACCTTCATTTGTAACATTTTGTTGCCTGAGCCTACCATAACGTCTAGGTGTAAGTATTTCTACTTCAATTTCCTTCTTTTCCTTTTTAATACTCTTCTTCTTTTTTAGGGCATTTTCCTTTTTATATTTTTTAGCAACCCTCTTTCCCTTTTAAACCTCTTCATATGGTTTAGAGGGTGTTGAAGTAGTGGATACACCACTTCTCTTGCTCTTATACTTTTGTGACTTAGAAGAAGGTAACTCATCTTTAGATGGACCATACTCTAGCCCTACAGGTTTTTCATGCTCACCTTGGTTGTAGGTAGGTGAGGCCACAAGAGAATCATGAGGGTTTTCCTCTTCAGGCTCATTTTTGGGTTCATTTTGATTTCCCATATCCCCAATCACTATGGGTGCATCCAAAAAACTATTGATGTCTTTGCATTCCTTAGCCCTAAAATCCTCCCACCTTACTTGTGGGTATTGAATTCTTAGGCTCCTTTTTATCAACAAGGTAACTAAGAAATGGTGAGAGAGGGAAGTATCATACTTTCTTCTCTTGTATTTTGAAGCCATTCTTTTCAACAAATTATATAGATAATTTAGTACATTTACCACCCTATTGTGCCTGAGATGACTTAACAACTTGAAATGGAAATTATATAATAGATTTTTTCTACCATCGCATGTAATATATCTAATAATATAAGAGACACATATTTCCCACAACCAATGTAGAGATATTCTTTTCATACCTTGTGATGAGAAATCCAATTCCTCTCCTCTTGTGCAGAATTCCTCCCGAGTTGTAACTGCATCAGACCGAGCTGCGAATTTTGTTCCTATTCTTGGCAATCTGGTCACTTGAGCAATGGTGATCTCCGATGCATCCACAAAAGGTCCTTTTACCATGGCTTTGTCATATTGGAGATTTTTTGCAAATCTTCTCATTAAATCATCACTGTACTCCATTAATTTCAGAAAGTAATCAAGCCAACCAACCCTTGTGAAGATAGGCAGGACAACTGTGTCCTCCAAAATCTGTTGATGAGCTGACGACTCTCTCCTTATGACATCTCCTCCCATCCTAGTTTCCTTTACTGCTTAGTATACCAAATTCAGTTTTGAAAATTCAACTTAATCTCAGCCTATCACCCTCAACTTCTCTTATGACTTCAAAACCTCAGTTTCCATATATATTCTTACTACTACACCACACTATAACTGCAAATTCCTCTTCAAATTCAACTCTGGTATAAACCAAGCTAAATTTCTCACAAACTCTGCAAGGTTTCAAGTTTTAGAAAATTTGAAAATGGCAGCGAAAATAGCAACAAAAATAAAATATGACTAAGGGTTTTGCATGTCATAATATTCATTAAATTCAGTTTAGGGTGGCAAATTCGAAAAGACTGGAAAAAAGATCAAGTAAGCGTACTCTCCCCCAACTTAATTGGTGAAGTGACCTCATTTCACAATGATGATTTGGAGGTGGTATAAACGTGAGTTGATGGAAATTAGTAATTTAATATTTTGCATGCATGGGATTGAATGAAAAGTGCATAAAAAGTTTAAAGAAAACTTGATTAATCATAACAACATACCCTAAGTACTATCATGCAAAAATAACCATTGGTGGCACGTGGAAATTGAAAGAACATATTTACTTATTGATTTTATGGGACATATATTAACTAAAAGGTAATGAGTATTAGATGGCGAGTGGATATGATGGGATAGATGTGAGTTGGCAATTTGACAACTTCAAAGATTTGAAATGAACATAGGAAATAAAGCAATTATGCTGTGATACTTAGCATGAATTGATGGATATGAGACGTGAATATATTTGAAATGAATGGATGTGATCCTACAAATATTTATGGTGTCAAATGCATTAAATATTCCTCCAAATGTCAGTTGTGGCTATGGGCACCTATAGTGTCAGGTCCCATTCTGAACATTGACAATGTGAAGCTACAGGTCCCCTCAGCATCAAGGTCCTTGTGAAAATTGATAATAGGTTCCTTGGCAGATATTATGAACATCATTATAATCATGCAGTGTGTGTAGGTGGTTGGGTGATTTCAAGGGTCGAGTTGTGTAATTGAACCTCTAGATCACTAGATGTGTTGGGTATGTCCCGTAGTACTAATGTAGGACTCTATGAATCAGTTTCTATTTTAGGTTTGTTGTGAGCACCATATTGCTTAATCAATGAAAAGATGAAGTCATCATGTTGCATTGGATTCTTTTATAACTTCAATATGTGGCAATTAACAAGAAGTGAGAACCGAACTTCATCAATGGTATGCAACTATACTGCTCCATTAGGGTAAACCTTACTAATCTCATAAGGGCCCAACCACCTAGACTAAAATTTTCCCTTGAAATCTTTATACCTTGAGTCATATAACAGAGCCCAATCTCCTTTAGTGAACTCTTTTGTCTTTATGTACTGATCATACCATTTTATTGGTTGTTGTTGTATCACCTCTATATGATGGACTACTTCCATTCTTATCTCATCCAACACATTCAAAGAATGTAACCTTTCCTTTTGTGCCTTTGTTAAATCCATTCCCAACTCTACTGTTGTCCTCAATTTTTTATAT
>VDFB02109042.1:64353524-64393524 GCA_007258455.2 Sequoia sempervirens | reverse complement strand
GCGAAAAGGACTCCGTTTGTGCAAGTTACGGCCAGTCAAACTGGCTTCAGGGGTGTCCAGAAGGTGGAAAAATCATCATCTCAGAAAATAATGGAAGCAGTGTCATCGCGAAGAGCACGTTGAGATGATTCCGACGACGTTCGTTTCGTCGAAATCCGACGTCGCATGCTCAACATACAAGCAGTCAAAGTTTTGAGTTGACTTTCTAGCTGATTGTACGGATGATGACGTCAGCAGAACGTCCATACTGTACGGAATCCACATGGACGAATTCGGCCGAAACACGTGGCAGGTGAGTCATCGGTACGGACCAATCACAATGTGACACGTGTCCAACCGTACGGTACGGACAGTAGTCTAGTCATCGGACACGTCGCGGCTCGGTCAGCACCTACGGCGAATGAGAGGTCGACACGTGGAAGGCTTTGACAGCGACACGCAGGCGATACAGTCAGCAGATACGGCGAATGGAATTTGGACATGTGGCCAGGGTCTTCGGCGGTCGGTTTGAGTTGGTTTCAACAAAAGTTCTTATCCTGGCTCGAACCCGCAACCTTTGCTGGAACAACCGGGGCGTTGGCCGTTATACCAAACATAGGCGCCAACTATATGTATGGCACATGTTCTTTTTGTTGTAAGACGGTTTGGATGTTGGTTAAAAAGCGAGGCCGGCGGGGTTGGAACCGCCGACCCCGCGGCCACCAAAACACTTGATAGCCGGTAGACCACGCAGCATATCTAAAATTTATATGGGCACTGTTTGGTTTTGATATGATTCTATACCGAATCCTTAACAAATGGCCAAATAAGGCCAAAACAAACAAAACGCCTAAAACAACCTATAACCAAAAGATTGCAGAGAGCAAAATAGACCTGATACGAGCTAATCAGGGAGGATATGCAATTAATTTGATGGTTAAGCCTAATTAGGAAAATTTCTTGTATAAAAAGAGGGTATAGGCCTTTGATTTTGGGGAAGTCCAGGTGGAGATAGCGAGAGAATGCTCAAGAGTTCTTGAAGACATTTCTGCATATCAGAGTAATGACATGTTGCTGAATGCTTGAAGGAGATAGTCTTGAAGCCATTGTAATTGATTTTTGGAGCTAATCGGATCGGTCCTCCATTGGACAGGGACCCGGAGACGTAGTCCTTAGGGACGAACTCCGTTATCAATTTTGGTTTCGTCTCTCTATTTCTTCTCTCTTTTCTTTCTCATTTTATTCTTGGCATTTAATTATTTTATGTTCATTTATTTCATTTGAGCATTTAAATTTGTAATCACTTAAGTTAAACGTTGTAATAATCGATCTTTTACGTTAAGCATTCTGTAAGCAATTAGTCCTAGATCCTAAATAGATCAAGTTGGTATCAGAGCTATGTGTGTGGCTTGTATTGCAATTTGAATGCTAACGAGATCCAGGTTGCAACGAGGCGAAGGAGAACTAGAGGAATACAATCCAGAGATCGGAAGACGAAGAGTTAATCAACTGTCACAGATGGAAGAAAAAGAAGGTGGAAAAAGTTCAGAGCTTAGTGTCGAGGATTTCCAGAAGCTATTTCTTGACATGAAGGCAATGGTGGATGAACTTTATGCAGACAAGAAGAAGCATGAAAAGGGAGGTTCTTCAAAGCACAAGAAGCAGGAAGATCAGAAAGACACAGAGGGGAAAGCTCCAAAAACTCCTTCTCCCCCATCTTCTCCCTCTTCTTCTTCTCACCCTTCTTCTCCTCCTTCTCCTTCTCCTTCTTCTAATGTAAATCCATTTAAGAGCAAGTCTAAGCCTGTCATTAAGCTTGATGTAAAATTTGAGTTACCTAAATACTGTGGGGAGTTAAATGCTGAGAAGTTAGATGATTGGGTCCAACAAGTAGAAGTATATTGTAGGATTCAAGGCCTAGTAGAAGATGCTTCTAGGATTCAATTAGCAACTCTCCGGTTGGGAGGTACAGCTCTCACCTGGTGGGAGAGTAAAACTCGTGAAGAAATTGCTCGCCATGGTCATGTTAATATGTCTTGGATGGAGTTTGTTGCTGCCCTTAGGAAACAATTCTACCCTTTAGGTTACATGCAACAGTTAACCATGAATTGGCAAACCTTTAGACAAGGTAAGGGGCAGTCTGTCCAGGAGTATACTCATGAGTTTAGGAAATGGGCCATTGCTCTTAATGTTCCCTTGTATACCCAAGACACATTACTTAAGTATATTGGTAGTTTACATTCTTACCTTAGGCACACTATTTTGATGTTGAGTCCCAACAATCTAGACGAGGTGTCTGTTCAAGCTACTCATTTAGAGTCTAGGGGTAAGAATACTTTTAGTGATAACTTTTCCAAGAAACCATCTAAGTTTGAGGGTAAGTCTAAAGGGAAAGAAAAAGATAAAGGCAAAGGGAAGAAGACAGCTATAGCTCAGAAAGAGGGTGAGAAACCCACATGTTCCCATTGCAAGAAAGAGGGGCATGATGATTTGAGATGTTGGAAGCTTCATCCTGAGTTGAGGCCGAAAAGATATGGAGGTAATAAAGGCAAGAAGACTACTGCAGTGATTCAACAGGATCTTGGTTCAGACTCCGGAGATGAGTCGAAGATTGTTGCTACCGGAATCCAAGGTAAAGGGAAAGGTATATCTCTCTCATCTGATGCAAGTTTTTCTAATGCCAGTGCAAGTACAAGTAAAGAATCTTCTCCTAAGGTTGATAAGCAAAGAAATGAATTGTTTCACATTCGTGTTGTAACAAAACACACTAAGATTGATACTCTGTTTGATACGGGTTCACAAGTCAACTTAATATCTGAAGAAGTTGTAAAGAAACTTAATTTGGCTACAACACCTCATCCGAAACCATATCCACTTGGATGGGTTTGCAATGATGCACAATTAAAAGTAACTAAACAGTGTAAATTGAGATTTGCTATCACTGCAAACTTTGTAGATGAGGTAGAAGTCGATGTGGTCCCTTTGGATATTTGTGGGCTTGTGTTAGGGAGTCCTTATCTTTATGACAGAAAAGCAATCTTTTATAGGGGAGAATAAGTATCATCTTTTTAAAGATGGGGTAGAATACATTGTACGGGCACATAAGGTGAAGACTAATCTTACACTAGTTAATGCTGGTCAAATGAAGAGGTTGGTCAATTCAAGTAAAAACTTTGTATTGATGCTTGTAAAAGCCAAAGAAGATGATAAATCTGAGGTATTCAGTCGAACTTTGAAGATCATGTAAGTCATGTAAAGAAAGTCTTTGATGTATTGAGAAAAGAAAAATTGTATGTAAAGATGTCTAAATGCGAATTTGCTAAGACATCCTTAGTGTACTTAGGCTATGTCGTAGGGAGTGGTCAATTGAAAGTAGACCCTGCGAAGGTCGAAGCTATTGTAAAATGGCCTAAGCCAAGTACAGTCACAGAGGTCAGAAGTTTTCTAGGTGCAGTTCAGTACTGGAGAAAGTTTATTGCAAACTTCTCTTTTATAGCATCACCATTACATGCATTAACCAGTACAAAGGCAACTTTTCAGTGGGGAGGTCCGCAACAGAAGGCTTTCGACACTTTGAAGGGAAAGTTGAGCACCGCACCAGTTTTGGCCTTACCAGATCTACATCAACCATTTGAGATCGAGACAGATGCGAGTGGGTTTGCCATGGGAGCAGTACTCATGCAAGGAGGTAAACCAGTTTGCTACCACTCTGAAACTTTTTCAGGAGCAGTAAGTAACTATCCCACATATGATAAAGAACTTTATGCTTTAGTTCAGAGTGTTAAAAAATGGAAACATTACATAATGGGGAAAGAAACTGTAATCCACACTGATCACCAGCCACTTCAATATTTGCACTCACAAACTAAACTGCAATAAAGTAGGCACTTTCGGTGGATGGGTTTTCTACAACAGTTTCATTTGGTTATTAAGTATAAGAAAGGAACCCATAACAAAGTAGCAGACATGCTCTCTAGACCTCCTATGATGAATGCTTTGATAATCCTTCAAAATAGTTCTATGGTTCATGAAAGTTTTCAGGAACAATATGCTAATGATGAGAACTTTAAGGATATCTATGCTGCTTTAATGAATGGTAAACATGTAGAAGAGAAAGACTATTATGTGCAGGATAAACTATTATATCACTTAGGTAAATTGTGTGTTCCAAAAGATGAACAAGCACAGGTGATTAGAGAAGCACATACCTCATTGATTGCAGGACACTTTGGGGTAAACAAAACATTGACTCAGCTGCAGAAGTATTGTTATTGGCCTCATATGCAAGAAACTGTAACTAAGTATATTAGAGGTTGTGTTATGTGTGCAACTAGTAAGCCTAGTAACAGGAAATTGGGCTTGTACACACCTCTACCTGTACCTTCTCGTCCATGGGAAAGTGTATCAATGGACTTTGTTGGAGGGTTACCTATGTCTAGGAAAGGACATGATTATTTGTATGTAGTAGTTGATCGGTTCAGCAAAATGTGTATCTTAATGCCATGTAAAAAGCAAGTCACTGCTGAACTGACAGCTCATTTGTACTTTCAATTTGTATGGGTTCATTTTGGGTTACCTACTTCTATTGTATCGGATCGAGATTCTCAATTCTTGGGGGAATTTTGGTCAACTTTGTGGGGACTCATGGACACCAAACTGAAGAAGAGTACGCCTTCCATCCGCAGACCAACGGACAGACAGAGGTTGTAAAAGGACAGTTGTGCATCTACTCGAGGTTACTGCGTAAGCATCCTAAGTTGTGGGATGAGAGTCTTCATTATGTTCAACATGCAACCATGCAGACACTCTTCTACTAAGAGGTCCCTTTGCACATGCTTGTGTGCCCAAGACAGATTTTTTGCTTTTGGGAAAGATGATGTTGAAGATGGACGCCATGATGCAGAGAAGGCTTTGAAGTTCATCCAAAAGTCCAAGCAATTCATCAGGCAGTGGAAGCACGGTTGGAACAGAGCCAAGCAAAATACAAGGTTCGCCATGACAAGCATCGCATTGATCATCATTTTCAGGTTGGAGACAGAGTTTGGTTACATATCAGCAAGGAAAGGATGCAAGGTGAAGGTAAAAAGATTAAGCCAATTAGATATGGTCCTTTTGAGATCCTTGAGAAGATTGGTACTAATGCCTTCCACCTCAATCTTCCTCCATACATGCATATTTACTCGGTTGTCAATGTTGAGAATTTGAAACTGTATGAGCCTCCAATGATCCTAGATGAAGTCACAGATATTCAGTTCCATCAGTTGATGACCTTTCACCAGAGTACATGTCAGAGTTGCCAGAAGATGTTATTCTCGACAGGAATGTCAGAACTTCACGAAGAGGAGATGTTGAGTACCTCAGAGTGGGCCTGAAGGGGATGCATCCAAGCAAAGCAAGATGGATGGAGATTGGTAAAGTGAGGGAACTTTACCCTCACTTACTTTCCAAGTAATCAAGCTTTCAGAGGTCCGAAAGCTCTCCAGTGGGGAGGCCTGATCCGGGGGACAATTTTTTAGTGAAAATTGAAGTGTTCCCAATACTCCATATTTTAGCTTCATCAGAAAGAGAACGACGTCTTGATTCCAACACAACTTGAACGGGGCGAAAAGGACTCCATTTGTGCAAGTTACGGCCAGTCAAACTTCTAGTCAAACTGGCTTCAGGGGCGTCCAGAAGGCGGAAAAAATCATCATCTCAAAAAATGACGGAAGCAGTGTCATCACGAAGAGCACGTTGAGATGATTCCGACGACGTTCATTTCATCGAAATCCGACGTCGCATGCTCAACATACAAGCAGTCAAAGTTTTGAGTTGACTTTCTAGCTGATTGTACGGATGATGATGTCAGCAGAACGTCCGTACTGTACGGAATCCACATGGAAGAATTCGGCCGAAACACGTGGTAGGTGAGTCATCGATACGAACCAATCACAATGTGACACGTGTCCAGCCGTACGGTACGGACAGTAGTCCAGTCATCGGACATGTCGCGGCTCGGTCAGCACCTGCAGCGAATGAGAGGTCGACACGTGGAAGGCTTTGACAGCGACACGCAGGCGATACAGTCAGCAGATACGGCGAATGGCATTTGGACACGTGGCCAGGGTCTTCGGCGGTCGGTTTGAGTTGGTTTCAACAAAAGTTCTTATCCTGGCTCGAACCCGCAACCTTTGCCAGAACAACCGGGGTGTTGGCCATTATACCAAACATAGGCGCCAACTATATGTATGGCGCATGTTCTTTTTGTTGTAATATGGTTTGGATGTTGGTTAAAAAGCGAGGCCGGCGGGGTTGGAACCGCCGACCCCGCGGCCACCAAAACACTTGATAGCCGGTAGACCACGTAGCATATCTAAAATTTATATGGGCACTGTTTGGTTTTGATATGATTCTATACCAAATCCTTAACAAATGGCCAAATAAGGCCAAAACAAACAAAATGCCTAAAACAACCTATAACCAAAAGATTGCAGAGAGCAAAATAGACCTGATACGAGCTGATCAGGGAGGATATGCAATTAATTTGATGGTTAAGCCTAATTAGGAAAATTTCTTGTATAAAAAGAGGGTATAGGCCTTTGATTTTGGGGAAGTCCAGGTGGAGATAGCGAGAGAATGCTCGAGAGTTCTTGAAGACGTTTCTGCATATCAGAGTAATGACATGCTGCTGAATGCTTGAAGGAGATAGTCTTGAAGCCATTGTAATTGATTTTTGGAGCTAATCGGATCAGTCCTCCATTGGAGAGGGACCCGGAGACGTAGTCCTTAGGGACGAACTCCGTTATCAATTTTGGTTTCGTCTCTCTATTTCTTCTCTCTTTTCTTTCTCAGTTTATTCTTGGCATTTAATTATTTTATGTTCATTTATTTCATTTGAGCATTTAAATTTGTAATCACTTAAGTTAAACGTTGTAATAATCGATCTTTTACGTTAAGCATTCTGTAAGCAATTAGTCCTAGATCCTAAATAGATCAAAGCACTCCATGTGGACCTCCAAACATAGGGTGTATAGGACCACCTTAATATACAATGGTAAAATAGTTTTCATCCATAAAGGTAAAAAGAGTAGTCGAATCATTGTACCATCAAAAATTGTATTATAAATGTTTTATATTTATTCCAAACACAAATAGTTATTCACAGTCTTACATGTCATAGAATATTCAAAGCACATTTGATACCACAAAAATACAAGCCACATTGCTTGTTAATGGCCCATAGGATTAAAAAATGCATACATACATACATGCATACAGGCAGGTGCATGGAGATGGGTAGCCAATTTGTGGCCACTTTTTGAAAAAAAAATTGAAAACTCATAATGCGAGTTTGTTATAATGCGCTCACGTTATGGCTTGGTGTGTCAAGCCAGAGGCTTGGCTACAACAAGCCCATAACATGAGTGTATTATAATGTGCTCATGTTATGACCTATTAAAACCAAAAAAAAAAGTAAAACGAATTCATTTTTGCTTGCAATTGTGTTTTGTTTGTTGCCCGCAACCAAAACCCCATTATTTCGTGCTCGTGTTCTAGGAGGAGTTATTTTGCAAATTTCTTCATCAACGATTACTATTTCATCGCCAGGATGCCGCCACATCAACAAAGAGGTGTAAGAGGTAAGGATTGTTTGCTTTTTTTTTTGAATTTGCTATTTATAGGTTGAATTTGTTAGGTTTAGGTTGTATTTGATATTTATTTTTTTGAATTTGTAGGAGATGCAAATCAACTTGCAAACCCTCAAAATCCTCAACAACAAAATCAACCACAACAACAACCTCCACGAATCCCTCAACACCCTCCTGGCACTCAACGAAATTTAATGAGTGAACTTGAAAACAACAAAAAACAAATTGAGGATTTAATCAAGAGGTTGAGTGATCCAAACGGTTCAACCATGAAAAGAATGACCCTAGCAACTTCATTGAAAGAAATGTTATAAAATGTAGATTCAATTAGAAAAAAAATAACTAGATGGAAAGATAGGAGGCAGGCGGCTAGGGCTTATTACGCAGATAAATTATCACATAAAGATGTAAAGGATTTAAAAATTACAAAAGGTGATTTGTGCTCATTATTCATTGACCCACGCACAAATCAAAATCTTACCCTCAATGCGAAGAGGTTTCCTATTCAGTGGTGCTACCACAAATAGATTAGGAACTTTTTTATGATAGGTGGTACATGGTTTTTGATTACCTATCGTGCAACAATTGTGAAGTCTCACAGTATTTCCTTAGGAAACTATACTGTGAGTTCATATTGAACAAAATCCTAAATTATTTTGATATGAGGGACTTCTAGGGGAGAGGTGGGGGGTCGGCTCAAGATAGACTCGGTGCACATTTGGATCCTACGTGGCAAGGGAGACGACCTATCGCTAGGCCACCTCATGAGCATGTTGTTATCCCTTCCTTCGTGAAGGAGAGTGCCAATGTAGAGAAATTGGAGGTGATCAACACTTTGACCTAGAGTGTCATCCAACATGCTAGCCCTATTCTACAGCACCATCTAGGGGAGTTTTCATGTGGTGGCCTTCAAACCCATTTGTGTCAATCTTGCGGGGAAACTTGTTCATATGACCCCACTGACACTCAGGAGGCTACTACACAAGATCCATCTACAACTATGGAGATGAAGAGGGCAGCTGAAATTTTGCATGAGGCGTATGGCATTGATACTCAGGTAAAAGTTAGCATGTTCATTGAATTTAATTTATTAAATTTTGATTTTGAAATGCAAGATTAACTAATTTAGTTTTATGATTTTAATAAAATTGTAGGGTCACAATGTTGAGACTAGATACACTGGCCACACCTATCGGTGGGGTATGTAACTAGTAAACAATTATAAATTTATTACATGTTAATAGCATTGTTTTACGAATGGTATTTTAATATGTGATTTTGGATGTTGAATAGGCTAATATTGGAGGTTTCAAGGGAGCACCTCCTAGTGCCAATGGATTTACTCAAATCTACACACAGTAATAGAATAAAGAGTTTAACTAATGAATTATACTTTATAGATTTGTGTAGTTTATATTCATATCATTGATTACATTGCATTGCACATCATTCAAATTCAAAGCATTACTTCACATTCCATAACTAATAACTAGATGTTGATAGATGACAAAATTTCAACTACAATATAGTTGTTTAGAAAGTCAACATAAGCAGTGATGCAATTACTTCACATAACATAAGTAATAATTCTAGGAGAAGATTCCAATTGCATTTGCTTGTCATGGCATTCCATGAGACCACTTTTTACTGCTTGACATCTTTTCAAACAATTCACTGCCTTGTTTATGCTATGGATGCTTGGAAGGAATATATGAAAGAATAATAGTAAGTAATAGCATAGACAAGGCAATGAGTTTTTTGAAAAAATGCCTCAAAGAAATGTGGTCTCATGGTGATGTCCATCACCATGAGACCCAATTTCTTTGAGGCACTTTTTCAAATAAATCACCACCTTTTCTATGCTACCACATTTTTCATACATGTCTACCAAAGTATTTTATCAAATAGTTCATTTCCTCACTACTATGGCTAAAAGCTTAAAACAGGTGCTTTCCAACAAACTATGGATGCCTGGAAAAAATCTATCAAAGCATAATAGTAAGCAATAACATAGACAAGGCAGTTAGTAGTTTGAAAAAATGCCTCAAAGAAATGCGGTCTCATGGTGATGGAATGCCATTCCATCACCATGAGACCACATTTCTTCGAGGCATTTCTTCAAATAGCTCACCACCTTTTCTATGATACCACATTTTCCATACATGTGTACCAAAGAATTTTATCAAACTACTCACTTCCTTGTTGCTATGGCTAAAAGCCTAAAATAGGTGCTTTCCAAGAAACTATGGATGCTTGGAAAATTTTCTATCAAAGCATAATAGTAAGAAATAATACCATAGAGAAGGAAATGAACTATCTGAAAAAATGCCTAAAAGAAATGTGGTCTTATGGTGATGGAATTCCATGACGTGCATTTTTTTGTAATGGCATTCCATCACCACAAGACCCCATTTTTTTGAGGCATTTTTTCAAATAGTTCACTACCTTCTCTATGCTACCATAGTTATCGTACATGTCTAAGAAAGAATTTTATCAAATGGTTCATCCGCTTGCTACTATGGGTAAAATCCTAAAAACATGTGCTTTTGAACAAGATATGGATAGGGAAAATAGTAAGCATGATAGTCAAAAATATATAGTTTAATAAGTACTCAAAATTTGGTTCATTATATCATACATTATAAGTCATGACATAGATCACTATTGTAGTTTTTGTGATTGAATAATTTGTTGCTTTATTTTTAGATGTTGCACACGGAAACACCTTTGAATGTGACAAGGGCAATGGAGATCAGTGTTTCATCTGCTATAGAATCCTCGATGGCTCTGACAAGGGAGGTATGAGGAAAATTACTAAATTTCAATTTACATTTGTTGCTATAGATGTTAGTTAGTGAAAAAGAAAACCATTATTGATTCGTAGTTTAATTTATATTTGGATGGTTTATACAGGGCTTCAACACACCTCAGCATGAGTGTGCGAATATTTCCCTCATGGAGAGTGATCATCAAATGGCAGTAAGTGATTATTTTGTTAAATATATCATTTTTAATAATGTAATTTCTATATATTAATGTATTTACTTCTTATTGTAATAGATAAAACTTCACCAAGAACTAAACACTAGGAGGAGGAGCAAGAGCACTCCTTGAGCACAACATAAACGAGTGACAGACGTATCGCCATTTGATCGACAAGCAAAGGGAAAGAATTTATTTCGAGAGCATGGAGAGAAATGACTTTTGATTCCAAAGCCCTTTGTTGTATGCCTACATGACAGTTTTGTACATATTTTGTATTGGATATATTTGACATTGTATGCCTATATGGCTATTTTGTACCTATATTTCATACTTATATTGACATATATTGATGTATGCCTACATGGCTATTTGGTTAACACAAATATTTTTTATTGATGGTGTCCATATTTGCATTATAAATTCATGGTTCAATAGATATGAGTTACGTGTATTCAAGTGTATACTTTACAACTTACATATATACTTTGTGACTTACATGTGTTCCAATGTATACTTTGTGACTTACATGTTTTCATGTTTATACCTTGTATTCATGCATATACTTTGTATTAATTTGTGTATACTATGTATTTGTGTGTATACTGCAAAGCTTACATGTTTTTGAGTACTTGTGCTTCCCTTATTCACATGTATATGCTTGACTTATTCACGTGTATACTTATTAATTGGTTATCCCTAGCATTGATCATTGTTGTCCTTCATGGTTTGTCTTGAATATTAATTAATTGATGCTAAAAAAACTTTATCTAAAAACAAAAAACACGTTTTCAATTGGTATTCCATGAAATGATTCATAAAAAGATTCCAATATATTTAATCCTTTGATTGGAACAACTCAATTAAGCAAATGATACATAATCTTCACAACACTTGCAAAAAATAATATTCAGAGTAGATGAAGTAGTTAACTTCTTGACACATTATCATATAAACATTTATCTTGAATAGTCTTTAAACGTTTTCATAGCATAATCCTAATAGTGTAAAATGAATTGTTATGTTCTTGATCCATCACCATATAAACACGTTGAAAGATTTATATGTCAACTTTTTTCAATATTATTTCTTATATAGGAAATGGACTCAGGAGAAAGCAAGTTATAATTTATAATACAAATAAGAAATGGACTCGACGTTGTCCTAGACCCCCAAATAGGTCTATTTAACAAAGAAACACCCTCTTGATCACTCTTCCAATTGCAAAAAACTATTGGGAAGCATTTACCAGTCTGCAAATTCACAAAATCCACAATTTTTAGGACATGATTGGCCCTCTAACCCCATTATTATCTAAACCCTCACTTTTCTCAAATTTCACTAGGGTTTATTGAAAATCCCATATCTAGATCTCATACAACCTCAAAACCTCTTCCAACACTCTTCATTCTGCCTGCACAAACTTAATTGACCACCAAATTATGCTTCCCCCTGACTTTACCCACTTTTACTCCCTCAAACCTCTCTATTTCATTCAAAACCCCTCTTTTCCCAACTAGGGCATCATGACATAACATACTTTTGACCTCCCTTGTCCTTGCATACCTTTTAAACACATCAAACTCCATAACCTCACCTTATTTCCAACCTATTCTAATATATTCTCAAGCAATTTCTTCTTTTCACCTCGTCTAGCCTTGCTTTTAAGGCCTAAATTCTAAATTTTCAACAAGGGCAGCGTCAGAAATCTCTTCCAATGCCTTTACCAATGCTATTTTTGAATTCCTACCCGTTATCGTACTTACATAATTGACTCAAATGACCCCACACTAACTCAAAATTAAAAGTAGGATTACAAAATGGCCAATCATGGCCTTATTTGACATTATCATGACTAAAACCACTGAACTAGACCTTCTTCATCAAATGGAGGAACAAGGTGCTCTACACCAATGATCATACATTTTTTATGTGGAAAACTTGGACTTCTCAACCATCGTGTGTATGTTTCTCTTTTCAATTTTTTGCATACCATTATAAGGGATCAAGCCGGTTGAACATAGGTCGGAGCAATTATGTGTGTTTGGGTGCAAAAGAGGACCATGCCTAGCGTAAACCTACCTATCAGGATGTGTTGGAGTAGTTTTTTTGGTCACACGAATTGCAAAACGAAAGTTGCACCACTTTGCAACTTTACATTGCTTGCATTTGACACTTTTTATATCAAGTGAAAATTGGACACCACAGGAAAATTACTCTGAGATAACAAAAAATGAGAGAGGTTATTGTAGAGGAGCCCAACTCAATCCCATAGGCTCAGATGGAGAGTTTGTAAGCATCATGGTTTCTGAGTAATAGTTCATCAAAGTTTGCTTACCTTTTGCACTTTGGACCCTTAAGGGATCAAGTCGGTTGAACGTAGCTCAGAGCGATTTCGCGTGTTTGGGTGTGAAATAAGACCATTCCTAGCCTAAACATACCCATCTGGATGTGTTCAAACAATTTTTTGGTCACACCAGTTGCAGAATGAAAGTTGCACCACTTTACAACTTTCAACTACTTGCATTTGACAAATTTTTCCCCAAGTGAAAAATTTTCACCATTGTAAAATGTCTTCAAGATAGCAAAAACTGAAAGAGGTTATTGTAGAGGGGCCCAACAAAATCCCATAGGATTAGATGAGAGTTTTCTAAGCATCATGGTATCTGAGTAACAGCATGCTAAAGTTTGCACCATTTTGCACTTTGGACTCTTAAGGGATTGATCCAGTTGAACGTAGCTTGGAGCGATTCCACGTGTTTGGGTGTGAAAGAGGACCATGCCTAGCATAAACATACCTCTTCAGATGCATTGGAACAATTTGTTTGATCACACAATTTGCAAAATGAAAGTTGTGCCACTTTGTAACTTTCAACTACTTGCATTTGAAAAAAAATTCCCAAAGTGAAAATCTACCATCACGAGAAAACCATTCCGAAATAGCGAAAATCGAGAGAGGTTTTTGTAGAGGGGCCCAATGAGATCCCATAGGATTAGATGAAAATTTTCTAAGCATCATGATATACGAGTAACAATATGTTGAAGTTTGCAACCATTTTGCACTTTAGACTCTTAAGGGATCGATTTGGTTCAACATAGCTCGGAGCGATTCCGCGTGTTTGGGTGCGAAATAGGACATTTCCTAGTCTAAACGTACATATTTGGATGCGTTGGAACAGTCTTTTCGGTCACACGAGTTGTAGAACAAAAGTTGCACCACTTTGCAACTTTGCACTGCTTGCATTTGACATTTTTTCCATCAAGTAAAAATTCACCACCACGGGAAAACCACTTTAAGATAACAAAAATTGAGAGATTTTATTGTAAAGGGGCCCAATGTGATCCTATAAGATTAGATGAGAAGTTTCTAAGCATCACGGTATCTAAGTAACAACATGCTAAAGTTTGCAGTCATTTTGCACTTTGGACTCTTAAAGGATTTATTCGTTTGAATGTAGCTCTGAGTGATTCTGCATGTTTGAGTGGGAAAGAGGACCATTCCTAGTGTAAACATACTTATTCAGACGTGTTGGAATAGTCTGTTTGGTCACACGAGTTGTAGAACGAAAGTTACACCACTTTGCAACTTTCAACTACTTGTATTTAACAACTTTTTTCCCAAGTGAAAACTCACCACCACGAAAAAGTGCCTCCAAAATAGCGAAAACCAAGAGAATTTTTGTAAAGGGGCCCAACACGATCCCATAGGATCAGATGAGAAGTTTCTAAGCGTCACAGTATCCGAGTAACAACATGCTGAAGTTTGCACCATTTTGCACTTTGGACTCTTGAGAGATTGATCTAGTTGAATGCAGCTCAGAGCGATTTTGCGTGTTTGGGTGTGAAAGAAGACTATTCCTAGCGTAAACATATCTATTTAGACGTATTGGAACAGTCCATTTGTTCACACAAGTTGCAGAACGAAAGTTGCGCCACTTTGCAACTTTCAACTACTTGCATTTGACAACTTTTTCCCTAAGTGAAAATCTGCCACCACAGGAAAACCACTCTAAGATAGCAAAAATCGAGAGATATTTTTGGAGAGGGGCCCAACGCGTCCCATAGGATCAGACGAGAAGTTTCTAAACATCATGGTATCCGAGTAACATGTTGAAGTTTGCACCATTTTGCACTTTGGACTCTTAAGGGATCGATCTGGTTGAACGTAGCTCGGAGTGATTCCGCTTGTTTGGGTGCAAAAGAGGACCATGCCTAGTGTAAACATACTTATTCAGCTGTGTTGGAACAGTTTGTTTGGTCACACGAGTTGCAGAATGAAAGTTGTGCCACTTTGCAACTTTCAACTACTTGCATTTGACAACTTTTTCCCCAAGTGAAAATATGCCACCACAGGAAAACCACTCTGAGATAGAGAAAATTGAGAGAGTTTTTTGTAGAAGGCCCAACGCAATCCCATAGGATTAGACAAGAATTTTCTAATCGTCACAGTATCCGAGTAACAACATGCTGAAATTTGTAGTCATTTTACACTTTGGACTCTTAAGGGATTAATCCAGTTGAACGTAGCTTAGAGAAATTCTGCGTGTTTGGATGCGAAAGAGGACCATGTCTAGCGTAAACATACCTATTCAGATGCATTTGAACAGTTTTTTTGGTCACACGAGTTGCAAAAAAAAAAATTTACGTCACTTTGCAACTTTCAACTACTTGCATTTGACAACTTTTTCCCCAAGTTAAAATCTGCCACCATAGGTAAACCACTCCAAGATAGTGAAAAATAAGAGAGGTTTTTGTAAAGGGGCCCAGCCTGATCCCATAGGATCAGATAAGAAGTTTCTAAGCATCACAGTATCCAAGTAACAATATGTTGAAGTTTGCAGTCATTTTGCACTTTGGACTCTTAAGGGATTGATCCGGTTGAACGTAGCTCAGAGTTATTTCGCATGTTTTGGTGTGAAAGAGGACCATTTTTAGCGTAAACATACCTATTCAAATACGTTGGAACAATCCGTTTGGTCACACGAGTTCCAGAATGAAAGTTGCACCACTTTGCAACTTTTAACTAGCATTTGACAACTTTTTCCCCAAGTGAAAATCTGCCACCACAGGAAAATACCTCAAAGATAGCAAAAACCAAGAGATTATTTTGTAGAAAGGTCCAACGCGATCCCATAGGATCAGACGAGAATTTTCTAAGCATCACGGTATCCGAGTAATAGCATGTTGAAGTTTGCACCATTTTGCACTTTGGACTCTTAAGGGATTGATCCGGTTGAATGTAGCTCGTAGTGATTTCGCGTGTTTGGGTGTGAAAGAGGACCATTTATAGTGTAAAAATACCTATTTAGACACGTTGGAATAGTTTGTTTGGTCACATGAGTTGCAGAACGAAAGTTGTGCCACTTTGCAACTTTCAACTACTTGAATTTGACAACTTTTTCCCCAAGTGAAAATCCGCCACCACGGGAAAACCACTCCGAGATAGCAAAAACTGAGAGAGGTTTTTGTAGAGGGGTCCAACACAATCTCATAGGATCAAATGATAAATTTCTAAGCATCACATTATCTGAATAGCATCCTAAAGTTTGCAGTTGTTTTGCACTTTGGACTCTTAAGGGATTGATCTAGTTGAATGTAGCTCAGAGCAATTCCGCGTGTTTGGGTACGAAAGATGACCATGCCTAGCATAAACATACCTATTCAGATGCGTTGGAATAGTCTGTTTGGTCACACAAGTTGTAAAATAAAAGTTGCACCACTTTGCAACTTTCAACTACTTGCATTTGACAACTTTTTCTCCAAGTGAAAATCTGCCACCACAGGAAAATACCTCAAAGATAGCGGAGACCGAGAGATTATTTTGTAGAAGGGTCCAACGCGATCCCATAGGACCAGACGAAAATTTTCTAAGCATCACGGTATCTGAGTAACAACATGTTGAAGTTTGCACCATTTTGCACTTTGGACTCTTAAGGGATTGATCTGGTTGAATGTAGCTCAGAGTGATTCCACGTGTTTGGGTGTTAAAGAGGACCATGTCTAGTGTAAACATACCTATTTAGACATGTTGGAATAGTCTGTTTGGTCACATGAGTTGCAGAACGAAAGTTGTGCCACTTTGCAACTTTCAACTACTTGCATTTGACAACTTTTTCCCCAAGTGAAAATCCGCCACCATGGGAAAACCACTCTGAGATAGTAAAAACCGAGAGAGGTTTTTGTAGAGGGGTCCAACGCAATCCCATAGGATCAAACGAAAAATTTCTAAGCATCACAGTATCCGAGTAACAACATCCTGAAGTTTGCAGTCGTTTTGCACTTTGGACTCTTAAGGGATCGATCTAGTTGAATGTAGCTCAAAGCAATTCCATGTGTTTGGGTGCAAAAGAGGACCATGCCTAGCGTAAACATACCTATTCGAACGCGTTGGAATAGTCTATTTGGTCACACAAGTTGTAGAATGAAAGTTGCACCACTTTGCAACTTTCAACTACTTGCATTTGACAACTTTTTCTCCAAGTGAAAATATGCCACCATAGGAAAATGCCTCTGAGATAGCGAAAACCAAGAGAGATTTTTGTAGAGGAGCCCAACATAATCCCATAGGATCAGACGAGAAGTCTCTAAGCGTCATAATATCCGAATAACAACATGTTGAAGTTTGCAGTCATTTTGCACTTTGGACTCTTAAGGGATTGATTCGGTTGAACGTAGCTCAGAGTGAATCTGCGTGTTTGGGTATGAAAAAGGACCATGCCTAGCGTAAACATACCTATTCAGACGTGTTGGAACAGTCTGTTTGGTCATACGAGTTGCAAAACGAAAGTTGCACCACTTTGCAACTTTGCACTGCTTGCATTTGACACTTTTTCCATCAAGTGAAAACTGGACACCACGAGAAAACTACTATGAGATAACAAAAACTGAGAGAGGTTATTGTAGAGGGTCCCAACATGATCTCATAGGCTCAGACATATATTTTTTAAGCACCACAGTTTCCAAGTAATACCCCATCAAAGATTGTTGCCCTTTTGCAATTTGGGCCCTTAAAGGATCGAGTTGGTTGAACGTAGCTGAAAGTGATTCTGCATGTTTGGGTGTGAAAGAGGACCATACCTAGCATAAGTGTACCATGCCTAGTGTAAATGTACCATGTACTTAGAAGAAGATCAATTAAATTCATTGTTCCTTTGCATTTTTCTGTATTTTTACCAAAAATTTGATGTTTCCTTAAACTATATTGTTTCATACAGAGTGATTGTGTTCTCTTCTAGATGGAATTTGGTGGGAAATAGACTTAACTCCATTTTAGTTTTGGTTTGGTTGGATTTCAAGTGATTTTGTGCATTTTAGAAACCAATTACTGAGGGTCGGTCAATATACCCTGTTTTAAGGATTTTGAGTGCATTAAAATGTCATATTAAGCCTTCCACCCACTGTATGCTTTTGTAACTCATTGGAAATGCTTAGTTATGGTTATAAAATATTTGTGCAAGTTTTTGTGTGCAAGGGAGGAAAATAGATGGTTTTTAGGTGCTACCCTAGATGTGAAATGGTGTATTTTTGAGTGGAAAATGATGGTTTAGTGCTAGGGTTTGAATAAATCTTTGGGGGAAGCAATATCTCTTGAAATTTTAAGCTTTTGCAAACCTTTTTGAAGGTGTTTCAGGCTTTGGTTTACTGTGGGAAGGTTTGGAGTATAGGTTTTCAATAAACCCTTGCCTAACTTGTGAAAGAAGAGGGTTTTGGGGTTTGTTATGTTAGAGAGATTATCACACCCTAAAAGTGGAGGAATTGGTGGTTTGGTAGACTGGTTAATGTTGTGCAATGGTGGTTTGCATGTGATAGGAAGAATAAAGGGGGGTTGCTTTGTTAATTTGGCCTAATTGTCCTTGTGGATAGCATAGTTTGCTTGTTTTGTGATTCTTTTTCAATCTCTTATTTTTCCACAGACCCAATACATATTTAGAAACCCATTTTGATCTACTAATACATAAATAAAAGCTTTGAAGAGGTTATTTTGGATAGTTTCTAAGAACAATAACTGTCTATTAGAAAATGCCTCAAATTAGGTCAAATTTTTGAAGCAACTATCAAGAAATCAACTCCAAACCATAAAATAACCTCGACCAGCAGTGCATCAAGTCTCAAAACCTTCAAATCTTCCAATTTTATAGTTTAACAGTGGTGTAGAGCACCATTCCATTTTAATGGTTTTGCTCTAGATTTTTTATGAAAAATGAGTCATGGTGATGGATTCTAAGTTGTTTAGGGGTATTGAGTCCTAATAAGGTCTAAAGAGACCATTCTTGATGTAATCAATCAACTTTTGATGTCTTTTGAATCCAAGTTGCAAATTATGTTGAAATGTTGTCAAGGTTGGCAAAAGTTGTCAAGATAGGTGAAAAGTTAGTTTTTGTGTGTGAGGTCATGTTTTTGGTTTAAATAAGGTCTAATAGACCAATTGGCATGCACTAGGACATAATCATGGGGATTTGGAGTCATTGTATCTAAAAGGTGAAAAGTTGTAAAGTTGACAAATTGTTAACACAAAAATGCAAAATTGTCATGTTAAGGGGTTCCAACGGTCATAAGGGGTTTAAAATTTAGTTAAGAGTTGATTGGTTGGTTGTTTTGTGTGGAGAATCCATTAAAAAGGCATGGAAACTCATTGTAATGGTTGGTTGGAGAATATTGAAGCAATAACAATAAGATTTTCCTATTTTTCATTGATTTTCTATGTTTTCCTAACTCTTACAGGTTTGTACAGACCCGTACTATTGTACTATGCTCTAAAATCAATGTGAACTTGTGGAGTATTGTTTTATCTCTCTTTTGAATCCATTTGAGTGGTATTTCATTGAGTAAAAATCATTTTATTGCAAGATTGTAGGGGACGGTCTTAGTTTGCAGATTTAGGGGTTTTGAAGTTTGAAATGGAGATTTAACTCATTCCTCCTATTGTAATCTCTGTGGCTCAAAGGAATGAGTCAGGAGGGTTTGTTTTATATTTTAGGGTGCTTATTTGGTGAAATGGAATAAGTTTTATGGGGTTTGTGTTGCTGCCCCTATAAATTTTGATGGAAAAGGGCATGAAAAATGAGGTGTCACCCTAGGGTTTGATAAAATATTGCATGAAGAGGTTGGGTGATTTTCTTTTGAGTTTTTGAAAGTGATTTTAAGAATGTCTGAGGTGGTGGCATATTTTTGTAAGGTGTTGAGCCATTCCTTTCAATAAACCCTCCTCATACTAGCATAAAATAAGGGTCTTGTGGTTTGGCATGGTGGAGTGAGTTTCTCTTGACAAAAATTATGGATTTGAGGGTTTGGATACATGAGAATTTCTGTCCCAACAAGTTTAGGGGGTTTTTGAATGTGTAAAGGTATGTTCCTTTGTAAATTATGCCTAGTTAACCTAATTAGGACAACAAAGAAGGTCATTTTTGATGCACATGTTCTAAGACAGTCACTATTGATTTTGAAGTATGTGTTGTAACTCAATAATGGGTATCTAGATCATTCATTTTTTTTTGAATTAATTTGATAAGTTTGTGAGAAAAGGTTTAAAACCAGGGTCTGCTAACCTACTAGACAAGGTAGAGTGAAGGGTGAAAATTGAAGAGATAGAGAGTTGTTGGTTGAAACTTTGTTTGAAACTCATTCATTTGAGGTTTTGTGAAGATTGACACCCCTTGGTTACATATTCAAATTGAAAAACACCTAATGGAAATCCATTCCATCGACCTACTTAACCCTACATCAGTGGAATGGCAATCTTATCACTTAATGGACTCTCAAAACCCTATTTTGAGGGTTACAAACCAATTATGATAAAATTGTTCTTATTTCCTCAAATTTGAGTTAAAAGACTTCAAAATACTTTCAAAATTTAGCTAACTCCTTGCTCTAAAGAAAACTAATCAACAATCAAAGTATAAGGTGTTGTACAATCTGCACAAGCTTGAAACAAAAAAGGAAAAATGTTGCAAATACAGAAAACATCAGCCTTTTTTTACTAATTTCTTCAAGAATACAAATTTTTCTCTTTTCCATTCCTTTACAATGCTTTATATAGCTATTCCAATTAGTTATGAATGCTGCCCCTACATCTTCCATCAACTAACTACCCTTTCTAACAAGAGGATTCTTCATCTTCTATAATTTTGCAATTGTGCAACTAATGCAAGTTTTTCATTTTTACACCAAATGATAACTGTTGTGAAATATCACTTCTCTAATCACCTAATGACTTGTTTAAGACTTTGAATACATTACATATGACCTTCACATGACCTTTTTCACATTGTTTACATTTGAAAATTCAAATTTTGCAAATTTTCCTATTGAAGGAATTTAGAGAACAAGGTGCTCCTACACCAAACATGAACTCCAAAATTTCAATATTTGAGTAAATCTCATTACAAGTAAATCTCATTACAATGCCTTAGGTACTCCATTCTCACAGATCTTTTACAATGCCACTCATACATTTGAGTTTCTCTTTTAATGTCTACATCATAGGTGCTCATTATGAGGTTAACTTCAATTGAGTAACTTGAGATTCCCTTGCTAATCTTCACACGCTCTTTTATAATGGATTCAAATCAGAATTGAGATTTGTCAAGATCATCAAAATAAGGATGTTGCATTGCTTTTTTGGCTGAGATTCTCTTTGATGGCTCATAAATCAACATTTTCTGCAATGAGAGACCAATCAATTTTTAGTACTTTACTTACAAATACGCAAAGTAAAAGAAGAAAAACAAAGAGCATCCAAAATGGAAATGAAATAAAAATAGATGGAAGGCACTTACAGATAGGCATGCCAGTCTCTCAACTTAGTCTCTACATCATAGGTGCTCATGATAAGATTAACTTCAAATGAATAACTTGAAATTTCCTCACCAAGATTTGCATGCACTTTTGTAATGGCTTAAAACCATAATTGAGATTTGTCAAGATCATCAAAATAAGGATGTTGCATTGCTTTTCTAGCTGAGATTCTCTTGGATGGCTCATAAATTTGCATTTTTTGCAAGGGGACACCAATCAATTTTTAGTAGGTTACTTACAAATAGGCAAAGTAAAAGAATATGATAGCATTGGCATCAAACAAATTAATGTGCATACAAGTATAAATTAATAAGAACCGATGTGCATACTTACAAACTAATCCAACAAACCATCCGGGTCTTATCTACTCTTTATTGTGTCAAGTATTTCCTCATTGTCAAACTCACGGACCTTCCACAAGACCTTGTTCAAAGGTCTACCCCCATATTTGGTCAAATGAACATTGGATGCCACAACAAGGTTCGAGTAATTAAGAATCTTATGATGCATGTCAAAGTCCTGAAACAGCCAATGTTTAACACTCTTATGTGGGTACCTTCTAAGCCACGTTCTAGTAACAACAACTGAGCCTGTAGGGTATTTGATGTTTTCTCCATCTATAATTGGGGCCTCCAATTTCTTTTTTTCCTCAACATAATGACACAAGTAATAGTTTGTTCCCTCTTCATTATCTTCATCTGCAATAACTACATAAACATGCCCTGCATTGATATGTGCAACAAATCTCTTGAAATTAGTCAACATTACGAATACACTACAAACTAAGATAACAATATGGAATTTCAAAAACTAAGAAAGCAAATATATTACCTGGTTGAACTAGATTTGATACGTGGTCAAAGTTGACCGATGATTCCATCTGTGTTAGTTCCAATGTCATTGGTGGGCAATATGTGTGAAGTGGGCTTAGATAACTTGTCAACCATTTGTCAAACCACTCCCCTAACTCACAATCATTCCAGGCTTGCATTGTACATGAAGAACAAAAACATGCCATCTTCCATGTATCAATACTTCATAAACCTGCATTTGAGCTAAGGAAAGAGTGTAGCTCACTTGATCCTATTAGTGTAAAACAATTCTCATATGGTGTAATGTTAGTATCATCCATCAACCAAAAAAATCTATGAATATTACTTGGACCCATCTAAGCATTACACCACTCAACGATTGATCTTGTATCTATCAACTTTGCACTCTCTTTATACTTTAACTCTTCTCATTATAATGCTCTTTTCACACATGCTCTTGCACCATCATGCTCACCCTTTCCATGCCCGACCTCACAAAAGTTCCACATATGTTGTACACCTGTAATGACATGCATCCTACTCAACCAGTAGAACATGCGCAAGTTCTTGAAATGTGCTGCACAATTATCTGACCCTATTATATGCTGACCATATGCTATGCCCCTCTGAGCCAAATCATTGTAGAACATCTAGAAGCAACTTTGCACAAACTCTGGAGAATATGTGCAATCATCACTAATATAAAAGTGATACTCCATCAATACCTCCCATTGGTCCTTTGTACTATCAGCTACATGAATGAATGTTATTTGCACAAATATCAAAACCTGTGTGGAGTTGTAATACTGTGATTACACCTCACACTATGGCTGTAGAGTGTAGTTCTCTGCAAAGTCAACCAATGATACTATGTTTTCAACTAGAAAGGTGTCATTGCATTGCTTGAATTGTGTGTCCAACCATTGGGCTCTATGAGTATGTTTTGCATACTCATACACTATATTGTCATGAAACATGGACATAAACTGATACAATGAAATCTTTTGAATAACCAAATCACACCTTTTTTCTTGAGACCCATCTTTTGTAGCATATGCCACTGTTTTATACTTTTTGAACTCTACTAGTTTTTCCCCCACCTCATTTGTGCATTCCATATGTTGACATACTGGAATACACTACAAGCCACCACAACACTCGCATGAACCATCCAAGCATTTTGTCCTGTAGAATATTTGGCCATCCTCTATTTCATATAAATTTTTTGATAAGAACTCTCGTTAGGTCTCAAAAATGTTGGTTTGAAACCACAAGAGGTTGCCAAGCTCTTGATATGTTTTTGGCTAACGTATAAGGCCAAATGATTAATTTGAACCTTCTTCTCTTCAGGCTCTACCAGACCTAGGTGGGTATACCTATATGGATGAACAGATTTAGGTGATGTGTTTCCTATTTTAGCAATCTATCCATGATGGCAATTGAGAGTGGAGAGATGAAATACTAATTTGGTATGAATTGTATAAGCAATATCAAGGTAAAATATAATATGTTCAGTTAACAGATGTGAAGTTTGAATTTGGTATAATAAAACTAAATAAAAATGGGTGATACCAGTGCCTTGTTGGGTAAAATGGAGTCAAATGAAATTCAAGGATGAGTGGCTGATATTTGGCAGAAATTCTAACTGTTTGGCATACTAATGTTGGTTTATAACTTGTATAAACATGCAAGAATGTAATTACCATATTCTTCTTAGTGATCCAAATGACACTTCCAAATTACTGTGAATGACTACAAGGATTTAATCTTTACTTGAAAGAACCAATTAATCATATCACACAAGTACAACAAATGTGCATTGATAAATTGAGTATATACTTGATATATCAATTTTAACTAACAAAGAAATATCAACCTTGGAGACAATCTGATAATATTTTTGATTAAATCAACAAACAATTGATATCAGTCTAATGCTGCAAAATCAAAGATCTTTCATTGATTCCTCCAAAATTTCATGCATGCAACATGGTCCTTTGAAATTTTAACATTATATCTAACTTTATTCTCCTGTAACTTTCTCCTAATTCTAATCTAATCTTCTAATGGTCTTGCTCTCTATTATATGAGAGACAACCAATTTTAGATCAAACGACATGTCTTTTGATTATAACTTAACAACAATTAAAACATAAAAATTAGGCTCTGTTTAGCCATAAGTGAAATTTTGACAAATGATCCAGATAATCCCATCTTTGATGAGTATCAACATCTCCCAACACATTTTTGACTGCTATCTCTATGTTCACCATTTTCTCATTATGCTTGCATGCTTCATCCAATGTCTAATCTTTGCCTGTAGCCATTTCCAGAATCCTTTGCAACACTAACTCGCATTCCTCAATCCATTTGGCCTTTTCTTTTATTTGTCCATCATTTTAATGTCGATATTCCTTCTCTTGTGACATCAGTTAATCTTTTTTCATCTCCTTGAAGTTCCTCATGGTAACCTTTGTGCATTTTCATGATCTCCTTAGTAGTATTCATAGCCTTATCATCAACAGGATCCCTCTTTTGTATTTCCTAAAATTTCACTTGGATTATGTCACTTACACTGCTATGCTCCTGCTATGCAACATAATTCTTTGAGTGAATTCCCCAAAGCTTGCTCAACCAAATCATCAAGTTGGCTTGTCTCTTTCTAATCACTACAAAAAGTGTATCAAATTTTCCTTGAGAGTATACATCTGACCCTTCCCACTTGTTCCTTGTTTGAGAGCTTTCTCCTTGCATCAGCAGCCTATTGGATCCTTTCAATGTTTTTTCAACCATATCCTTTAGGTGATCATTTTCCCTAAGTATCCTTTCATTTTTTATTTTGTACATTTCCTTTTCTTTTATCAGCATTTGAATTTGGGCCTTATTTAGCTTGGCAACATTTATACCAATCTTAGTTGTAACCATAGGATCAGCTTCTCCAACTTTTAGTGTCATTACATGTCCAAAATCCTTCTCAGTGTCAATAAAAATATATTTCTTATGTGGTGGATACAAGGCCCAGATCATAAGGGAACCTTCATCAGGGTTATACTTTGACCCTGTGTACACTTTTGTCACTCTCTCAGGGCTAAGCTTATGTGTAGCATTATTTTCCTTTAAGAAACTGTCAAAAACCATAGCATAATTTAGATCCAATCCTGGGAAAATCATGACACTTGTATCTTCTAATAGTTTTCTCCCTTTCTCTAGAGTCATATCTTTTATTTCTTTTTCCACACTTGATTTCAAATTATTCAACAATTGCTCCTCATTATTTAGTCTAATATTTCCAACAGATTCTCTTATGGATTTTCCCTTCTTTTTATATAATAAAGCTCTAAATTCTGGAAATTTCACAAACTCATTATCAGCTACAAAAGATCTATAAGCCATTTGCCTCATGTCTGTATCTAAATCTTCTTCAATTTCTCGTTCTCTAGGAGGAAGCTTATAATCCTTAGTCTTCAATCTAGAGATCTTATCAGTTGAACCTTGAGATCCCTCATCACTAGATGCCTCATCTCCAGAAGATAACAATTCCATATCTTGTATCTCTTTCATTTTATGTTCTACCACCTTGTTATGTTCATCAACAACCCTCCCAGCTTCTTTCTCTTCCAAATTTCTGATCATATCTTCAAATTGATAAGGTATATGATCATACCCTCCTAAGTTCATCTTTTTCCTAGAAAAATCAATGTATCCCTCCAGATCAAACCCTTTCCGTGGTGGAGCTCTCTTCAAATTAAAATGTAATAGCTTATTAAGGATCAAATCATACCCTTCCTTTGACAATATGGTGAAATCTCCAAAGCACAAAGTGCTTGGTATAAATGCCTATTTTCCAAAGGAACTTAAATTCATTACACTTAAGTAATCCATTTTTCCTTCCCTATCAAACTGCTAAATTGGTAACAATTTACCTTCCCTATCAAACTGTGCAATCCTTAACTTATCTAACCACATTCCCAATTCTTGTCCATAATACATTGCTATATGTATAAAAATAGAGTAATGTTTGAAATGCAAAATAGGGGATCCATTTTTTAATTCCATTAGCCTTGAATCAATTCCTTTGAAGATTTTTGAAGCATAGTCAAAAGGTTTGGCATTGTGATATTGAACATCAGATGTAATTACCATTGGTATGATAAACATAAGTTTAGGAGATTCCATCCCTAACACCTAGCATATTGAGAAATATGTACATTTCAAATAGGGCTCGAATAAGTCTATATGAAATGGAGGCACATCATTGTCATCTAGTGGGACTAGACTTCCATCCTTCTTAGGTCTATGCAACGGCAATCTCCAAGCCCTATATGTGGTATCCATTCTCCAAAATTCTCTCTCTAAATTTTCATGGACAATGACTTCGTCACATGTGCCTTCCAGATTAAAGACTTCACTAATTGCAACCTCTGACACATATATGAAAGGCTTACCCAATGAATTGCAGACAACTTTGAGTGTTGGATTGTAATGGGCAGCTAATAGTTTTAGTAGTTCCACATCCACGAACACATTTGGGACAACTAATTTTCCCAAGTTAAATTTCCAAGGATTGCACACAGGTTCGAACCTATCCCTTCGATGATAGTGAAACATAAATAATTCATACCCCCGAATTGAAGTCCACACATCCCCTATGTGTTTGCACTTGTCCTCAAATTTCTCCACATCTACCCTAAGTTGTGTAGAACGCCAAGCTTTAGGTCCTGAGCCAGGTAGTTGGTCAATAAGATCTTGATTCAATTTCCTTTCAATTGTTTTTGATTCATCCCCAGTCTTAGTATTTTGCTTCTTTCCCCTAGGATGACTACCTCACCCTGCCTTTTTCTACCTTTTGATTTTCCAGAGCTCAAACCTTCCATTTTTATTTTATCAAAGTGACAGAATTGAAATATGGATGCAAAAAATTCACAAGCTTACTTGAAAATCTTCGGTTGCACAAAATTCTATGGCTCCTATCCCTTCTCCCATTCCTTTTGTCATCAATTCTGCAAATTATCCTTAATTGATCTTCTTTGATTTAGAAGATCTTTTATACAGTGTGTATTCCTACAACCACTAATGTCCAACTCCAAGCACGAGTGTAGCAAGTTTTTTGAATTCCCCGCTATCAAATCAAATGATCATATCGGTAAGACATTTTAAACTTTGGATGATCTATATGTTTGAATCAAGCCAAACATTCATAATTAGGCACCTTATATGGTCGGGGAGGCCCATTACCACTCCTACTGATGAACCCTTGATCTTTTTTTATTTCCATCGACAAGATAATAGGTATCGCTAAAAGATTTGAATGCTACACCGACATTACAAATCTCCCCGATGTATTATCCTCCTCCTAATAAGTCGGCAAGAATCTCTCTGATGAAATTCTATCGGCATGACATATGGAGTTAGAAAGACATCTGAGACTCATTCTGATAACACATGTCTCCCTGAAATGTTTCTCTTGTGCTTCATCAACAAGACAAAGTGGGTATCTTGCCAATGGAATTCTATCAATGTGACATGTATGCTCGGGCTGACTTGGAGATCTTACTCCGATAGAATTTTCTTGCCGATAACTTTTTTGTCAGTGAAACAACAAGTCTTGTCTTTTCAAGTATGTATCCTCTTAAACTATTGATCGATGTGACAATGTTGATCTTTTGCCAATATGCCAAAAACACCTAAATTGAAATATTATAGCCGATGGATCGGAGAGACATAGACCTACTCATGTCGATATGATTACTTGTTTAGAAGCTCTTGTTCAATGATGATCACAGGGATTTTTGTGTGTCAAAAAATCAATTTTGATAGGATTACTGGGGGAATATGATATATGGAATGAATTAAAGCAATTTTGTACTCAAAATGCAACTGTCTTGTGGAGTTTTATAAATCTAAGCTACTATAATATTTTCAAAATTTTATAGTCCCAACAATGGCTCCGTCTGGGGATGAATGATTGTGAGATCATTGCAAGAATTCAGATCTTTGGGAGAGCAGACAAGTGTTTTACCTATAGAGCAACAAATTCAAAACCTTTTCTGTCATGAATTGATATGGTTTTTGAAAAAACCATGCCATAGTTGATGGCACAAGGCCACCAAAAAGAATAGCCCCTATTTTCCTCTGCCAAACACCTTGTTCTAATATGTTTTCATCAAATCCTTCTTAAGAAAACTCATGCAATCATCCCTATTGTATCTACCACCATTGGAAATTTTCAAAATGACACTACCTTCAACACTGCTCACATTTCCTTTTTTCATTTTTTGATTTAGACTTAGGCATAATTTGAAAATTGTTACTATCATGTGAACAAATCATGCCCCATTTACTACACCAAGAAATTTTATTCTTAATGCCAAATTCTTCATCATTTTGGTCACTATCATACATTATAAAATAATCTCCCAGCTAAACTGAAAACTAAAAATCTGAATTCTTCTCACATGGTTCTGAGAAATCTGCCACATCAACATCTTCTGGGATAATTATATATGAAACATTTTATATTTCTTTTATGTCATTAGTTGACAGTGACTCAAATTTCTAATTTATACAATCATTATTTTGCACATTCGAACCAACTTATGCTGGGGATGATTTTTCTGAATCTTTCTTATGTATGTATTTCTAATACTCCATTGCCAGCAAATCTAAAATTTGCTCACTGTTGAGCGAACATGTTCCTTCATCCACGCGATTATTGTTGTATTCTTTGCTCTTCTCATCATCAAAAAATGGTAATTCAAGTGTAGCAATCTCATATTCAATTGCTTGGCACAATTTCATTTGATCTTCTTTTGTTTTTTCATCACACACTGGATTTGAAAAAAAATTAAAACCATTTTTAGGTGTACAAATTTCTTGTTCATCAATTGTGTCATCATTGTACTCAACTACAACTGGAATCGTTATTTGCTCACTATTAGATGGACTTACATTTTCCATTGCTACTTCCTCCTAATCTCCATAAGAACTACAAGAATCACTTTGTTGTAGATCAAAATCCACAGGTTCATCTCCACAATTTGAATATTCAATGGATCCCTCATAACATACACTGCTCTCACCATCACAATTTGTTATGCAAGAGAGACCTTTTGTATCTTCATCCTCATTATGCAAAATGTCATAGGAATTATTTTCACTTGCACACTCATCTTCAATGAGTTGATCACAATCATTGCCTTCTTCATTGTTGCAGGGCATATTGTCTTCTTTTATTTCAACTTCCAAATTTTCAATGCTATGACAAATACATGGTTGCACCTCCACATCATCTGAATCATGGCTGATATATTCCTCAGGGAGTATGTTTGTGGTAATATCTTAAATGCTGAAATAATCTTCCAAGGTAGAAAATTAGTCTTCAGCAAGTTCATCTTCATTCAAATATGAAATATCATCATCGATAATTTCACTCGCACATGTTTCTTTTATTGGCTGCATTGTTTGATCCTTTTTTCCATATTTATCCATACCATTCTTTGTGTTATCATATTTAGCATTGCTAGCACGTTCATGCTTGAGTATCCATAACCACAGCTCTCCAATAGTACTTGGCTTTGATGACTCAGACCAATGAACTAAATTGGGGTCATATATTCTCATGAATTGCTCAATGAGTATGGGATCATTAGGTAGAAGGTCATAAGGTATTTTCAAATGGACTTTCAACATTTTGTCGAGTAAGGAGCGTGCATATTCTCCTTTGTGTCTCCTTATGCCAAAAAATGCATCTAAGAGATCTTGACCTCTTTCTTGAATATGTAAATACTCACCATTTTTGTCCTCATACTGGCTTAGGAATATTTTTTTGAGCTCTTCCCATGAAGATATACTTTGCATGGGAAAGCTTATAAGCCATTCTCTTGCGTTTTCTCTCAAATATCTTGAAACACATCTCATAATGACATCTTCTGGATAAATCTAAAAGTTCACAATGAAATCCCATAATTGTTGTACATGCTTACAAGTTGATTCACTCCATTCTCCATGAAATTTAGGGATATGCTTTAGCAATTCTGTCAGTTTGCAGGGATAAGGATTTGGGTATCCTTGGATATTATTGTAGTTAAATGGTTTATCAATGGATGAGACAAAATTTGGAGGGCCATATGGATTTTGGTAGATCACTAATCTTTGTTCAAGAGATAGAGGATAATCATTCACTTGGTTTGATGAATGTGGTACATAGATGTCCTGCTGTGAATGATGTGCATTGCCACCATTACCAAAATTCTCAATTGTAACATAATGTGTATTGGGAAAATAATAATTGCTATACATACTTCAGCCTGTGACTTCTATTTCTGACTAGAAATGTTGCAATTTTGAAGATAGTTGTGTATTCTTCATTAAGTTTTTACCAGAGTCACCACCTACTTTTCCAAAAGTAGGAAAATGAAATGGATTTTGAAATTGCATTTGATTTACCCCAGTGGAATCCCCTTAATTATGTGAGATGACAAGGATGCAAAAAGGATTTTATGACTCTATAAGGCACGATAGTTTGCTACTAGATTTCTTCAAGTTCTCCCCAACAGAGCCACCAAACTGTTAGGTCTCAAAAATGTTCGTTTGAAACCACAAGAGGTTTCCAAGCTCTTGATACTTTTTTGGCTAACGTACAAGGCCAAATGATGAATTTGAACCTTCTTCTCTTCAGGATTTTCTAGACCTAGGTGGGTATACCTATATGGATGAGCAGATTTAGGTGATGTGTTTCCTAGTTTAGCAATCTATCCACCATGGAAATTGAGAGTGGAGAGATGAAATACTAATTTGGTATGAATTGTATAAGAAATATCAAGGTAAAATCTAATATGTTCAGTTAACAGATGTGAAGTTTGAATTTGGTACAATAAAACTAAATAAAAATAGGTGAGACCAGTGCCTTGTTGGGTAAAACAGAGTCAGATGAAAGTCAAGGATGAGTAGCTGATATTTGGTAGAAACTCTAACTGTTTGGCATACTAATGTTGGTTTATAACTTGTATAAACATGCAGGAATGTAATTACCAGATTCTTGTTAGTGATCCAAATGACACATCCAAATTACTGTGAATGACTACAACGATTTAATCTTTACTTGAAAGAACCAATTAATCATATCACACAAGTACAACAAATGTGCATTGATAAATTGAGTATATACTTGATATATCAATTTAAATAACAAAGAAATATCAACCTTGGAGACAATCTGATAATATTTTCAATTAATTCAATAAATAATTGATACTAGTATAACGCCACAAAATCAAAGATCTTTCATCGATTCCTCCAAAATTTCATACGTGCAACATGGTCCTTTGAAATGTAAACATTATATCTAACTTTATTCACCTGTAACTTTCTCCTACTTCTAATGGTCTTGCTCTCTTTTATACAAGAGGCAACCAATTTTAGATCAAATGACATGTCTTTTGATTATAACTTAACAATAATTAAAACATAAAAATTAAGGTTTGTTTAGCCATAAGTAAAATTTTGACAAATGATCCAAATAATCCCGTCTTTGATGAGTATTAGCATCTCCCAATGCATTTATGGCTGCTATCTCCGTGTTCACCATTTTCTCATTATGCTCGCATGCTTCATCCAATGTCGAATCTTTGCCTGTAGCTATTTCCATAATCCTTTGAAACACCAACTTGCATTCCTCAATCCATTTGGCCTTTTCTTTTGTTTTTCCATCATTTTCAAACAATGTTGGTATTCCTTCTCTTGTGACATCAGTTAATCCTTTTTCATATCCTTGAATTTCCTCATGGTAACCTATATGCGTTTTCATGATCTCCTTAGTAGTATTGATAGCCTTATCATTAGGAGGATCCCTCTTCTATATTTCCTGAAATTTCACTTGGATTTTGTCACTTACTCTGCTATGCTCCCACTCTGCAACATAATTCTTTGAGTGAATTCCCCAAAGCTTGCTCAACCAAATCATCAAGTTGGCATGTCTCTTTCTAATCACTGCATAAAGTGTATCAAATTTTCCTTAAGAGTATACATCTGACCTTTCCCACTTGTTCCTTGTTTGAGAGATTTTTCCTTGCATCAGCAACCTAGTGGATCCTTTCAATGTGTTTTCAATCATATCCTTCAGGTGATCATTTTCCCTAAGTATCCTTTCATTATTTATTTTTGTACATTTCCTTTTCTTTTATCAGCATTTGGATGTGGACCTTATTTAGCTTGGCAACATTTATACCAATCTCATTTGTAGCCACGGGATCACTTTTAGTGTCATTACATGTCCAAAATCCTTCTTAGTGTCAATAACAATATATTTCTTATGTGGTGGATACAAGGACCCGATCATAAGGGAACCTTCATCAGGGTTATACTTTGACCCTATGTACACTTTTTTCACTCCCTCGGGGCTAAGCCTATGTGTAGCATTATTTTCCTTTAAGAAACTGTCAAAAACCAGAGCAGAATTTAGATCCAATCCTAGGAAAATCATGACACCTGCATCTTCTAACAATTTTCTCCCTTTCTCTAGAGTCATATCTTTTATTTCTTTTTCCACACTTGATTTCAAATTATTCAACAATTGCTCTTCATTATTCAGTGTAATATTTCCAATAGATTCTCTTATGGATTTTCCCTTTTGTTTATATAAGAAAGCTCTGAATTCTAGAGATTTCACAAACTCATCATCAACTACAAAAGATCCATAAGCCATTTTCCTCGTTTCTATGTATGAATCTTCTTCAATTTTTGGTTTTGTAGGAGGAAGCTTATAATCCTTAGTCCTCAATCTGGAGATCTTATCAGTTGAACCCTGAGATCCCTCATCACCAAATGCCTCATCTCTAGAAGATAACAATTCCATATCTTGTATCTCTTTCATTTTTTGTTCTACTGCCTTGTTATGTTCATCAAAAACCCTCTCAGCTTCTTTCTCTTCCAAATTTCTGATCATATCATCAAATTGATAAGGTATATGATCATACCCTCCTAAGTTCATCTTTTGCCTAGCAAAGTCAATGTATCCCTCTGGATCAAACCCTTTCCGTGGTGGAGCTCTCTTCAAATTAAAATGTAATAGCTTATTCAGGATCAAACCATACCCTTCCTTTTACAATATGGTGAAATCTCCAAAGCACAAAGTGCTTGGCATAAATTCCTATTTTCCAAAGGAACTTAAATTCATTACACTTAAATAATCTATTTGCCTAACAATTTCCAAGTACACAATTCTATCAGGAATTGTTTTAGGCAAGATGAATGGTGTATCTTCAAAACCATATATTCTGATCATAGTATCATCCGCAAAAAAATGCCAATCTCCCCAATTATGACCAATAGGTCCATTGAAATCTTTAGGTTCGAGGAACCTTTTTATTTCATCAGATAATGCATAGTCACAAGGATGGTTGAAAAATTTGTACAATGGTTTAACAAAGTGTTCTTCAAAATGCACAAAACTTGAATTGGAAAACCTGCTATCCCAAATAGCAGTCCATAACTGAATTGGTAACAATTTACCTTCCTTATCAAACTGTGCAATCCTTAATTCATCTAACCACATTCCCAATTCTTGTCCATAATACATTGCTATATGTATAAAAATAGAGTAATGTTTGAAATGAAAAATAGGGGATCCATTTTTTAATTCCATTAGCCCTTAATCAATTCCTTTGAAGATGTATGAAGCATAGTCAAAAGGTCGAGCATTGTGATACTGAACATTAGCTGCAACTACCATTGGTATGATAGACATAAGCTCAGGAGCTTCCATCCCCAACACCTGACATATTGAGAAATATGTATATTTCAAATAGGACTCGAATAAGTCTATATGAAATGGAGGCCCATCATTGTCATCCAGTGGAACCATACTTCCATCCTTCTTAGGTCTATGCAACTATAATTTCCAGCCCCTATATGTGGTATCCATTCTCTAGAATTCTCTCTCTAAATTCTCATGCACAATGGCTTTGTCACATGTGCCTTCTAGATTAAAGACTTCACTAATTGCAGCCTCTGACACATGTATGAAAGGCTTACCCAATGAATTGCAAACAAATTTGAGTGTTGGATTGTAATGGGCAGCTAAGAGTTTCAGTAGTTCCACATCCACGAACACATTTGGGACAACTAATTTTCCCAGGTTAAATTTCCAAGGATTGCACATAGGTTCAAACCTATCCCTATGATGATAGTGGAACATAAATAATTCATACCCCTAAATTGAAGTCCACACATCCCCTATGTGTTTGCACTTGTCCTCAAATTTCTCCACATCTGCCCTAAGTTGTACAAAACGCCTAGCTTTAGGTCTTGAGCCGGGTAGTTGGTTGATAAGATCTTGATTCAATTTCCTTTCAATTGTTTCTGATTCATCCCCAGTCTTAGTATTTTTCTTCTTTCCCCTAGGATGACTACCCTCACTCTTCCTTTTTCTACCTTTTTATTTTCCAGAGCTCGAACCTTCCATTTTTATTTTATCAAAGTGATAGAATTGAAATATGGATGCAAAAAATTCACAAGCTTACTTGAAAATCTTCGGTTGCACAAAATTCTCTGGCCCCTGTCCATTCTCCCGTTCCTTTCGTCATAAATTCTGCAAATTCTCCTTAATTTTTCTTCTTTGATTCAGAGGATCATCTATATAGTGTTTATTTATGCAGCCATTAATGTCCAGCTCTGAGCACGAGTGTGGCAATTTTTTCAAATACCCTATTTTTAGATCAAATGATCATATCGGCAAGACATTTTAAACTCTGGATGATCTATATGTTTGAATCAATCCAAATGTTCATTAGGCACCTTATATGGTCAGGGAGACCCATTACCACTCCTACCGATGAACCCTTGATCTTTTTGTATTTCCATCGGCAAGAGAATAGGTATCATTGAAAGATTTGAAAGCTACACCAACATTACAAGTCTCCCTGATGTATTATCCTCCTCCTTCATATAAGTCGGCAAGACTCTCTCCGATGAAATTTTATTGGCATGACATATGGAGTCAGAAAGACATCTGAGACTCATTCTCATAGCACATGTCTCCCCAACATGTTTCTCTTGTGCTTCATCGATGAGACAAAGTGGGTATATTACCAATGGAATTCTATCGGCGTGATATGTATGCTCGGGCTGACTTGAAGATCTTACTCTGATAGCATTTTTCTTGCCGATAAATTTTCTATCAATGAAACAACAAGCCTTGTCTTTCCGAATATGTATCCTCTTAAACTATTGATTGATGTGACAATGTTGATCTTTTATCGATATGCCAAAAACACCTGAATTGAAAGATTATAGCATGTGGGTCAAAGAGACATAGACCTACTCATGCCGATATGATAACTTGTTCAGAAGCTCTTGTTCAATGATGATTAGAAAGATTTTGGTGTGTCAAAAAATAAAATCTGATGGGATTATTGGGAGAATATGATATATGGAATGAATTAAAGCAATTTTGTGCTCAAAATGCAACTGTCTTGTGGAGTTTTATAAATCTAAGCTACTATAAAAATTTCAAAATTTTATAGTCCCAACAACTCTTTTGAAGATTTTGGTGGTGCTTCTATGCCACAATCCTGCAAAACATCATTAGTATGCAAATATAAACATATAGAACGATAAAGATCATAATGGTTAGAGAATTCAATATGTAGTCTACAACAACAACTAGTGCATGTGTGATTTATCTTTACATAAAAAGGATTAAGAATTTCAAAAAATCTTTGAAAAATACTAATTTGAGGATAATCCTTTTGAAATTTACGAAAAAATTGGGTTTGAGTCGTATCCAAAAAATGCTTTGGATGTGGCTCATAGTTCCGACTACTGATTCTCCTTCTTACCACATCCCTTTGATTTGGAGATGGCCTTGTGTTATTCTTGCAATACTCTTCAATTAGTGTTCTTAATGCTTCAACAATTTTTTATCTTTTGGCAATCTCCCAAGAATTCCCATAATTCATTTGAATCAATGCCCTAAATTCTTTGCCACCTTTGAACAACTTTTGATAAAAATTTCTACTAATTCTCATTTGTTCACTCGTCTTTCTAATGAGACGACATCTCTTTGTTTGACTACTTACCAAAGTTGATCTAATGACACGTTGGGTGACATTACTATCCTTTGAGCATGAGTCTTACCCACACTCTCATATGCATCCATTAGATTCTTCACAATAGTGTTTTCACTTGATGCATTCGATGTTCTCAACCCAAGAGTCTTTATGATGTTTCTATACTTTATACCTCCATCATTTCAACAAATAGTTGACATCTTGTGGTCTCATTTAGCCTTTCAAAGAATGATTTCCAAATCTTATCAGCATATCTTCTACAAGTGTGTGTTGAAATCTTACCTTCCATGTGTAGCAAAATATCCTCATCAATATTAATCAAATACTTTGGCTTTCTACACAAAATTCTAGGTGGTGTTCTCCTATATACATACATCTCAACATTAGGAATTTCATCAATATTTAATTGAGGTGGGCTAGATTGCTTACCTTCGATTGAGGGTGGAGTAGAAGACATACCTTGAGGTTCACATGGGGATGATGGCATACCTTCTTCGTCAAGTCCAGTGATGATGTACTATGAACTTTAGATGTGTTGGATGGTGTCCAACCATATTCACTTGTGATAGATGTGTCCCTCTATATTCACTTGTGGTAGCTAGTGTCCCTCCATATTTGCTTGTGCTTAATGGTGTCCCTTCATATTCACTTTCATAGAAGGTGTGTCTCCAACTATGGTATATAATTTGTCTCACCACGATGCTTTCGTATTCGTGCCCTTTGTGCTGCCAAATCCTATTCTCTTTTTGACTGGTTAAGGTTCTCTTCAGTTGGCTTGTTTTCATCAATCATACCCAATTTCTGCTTTTCATGATATCTCGCCACCCGTTCTCTCTCCTTTGCTTTAAGGTTTCATAATTTGTCTGTTAGTTTATTCCTTCTTCGTTTCTTCGGCATGGCAGATAATTTTACCTGTAGCATGGTAATGAGACGAATATTAGTTCCTAAAATATTTATCCATTCAAATAAATGAAATATATGTCATTCAAGGCTTCATAAAAAATACTTACAATCATCCTGTACAAGATATTTCTAGTATAGACAAAGGTGGTGCAGGGGCATGCCATGATTACAAGATAGGTAAAATTACATTGTTTTCCTTGTGTAAATGGGTGTTAAAGAAGGGTTTTGATGAAATGTTGAAGGAACCTTCCATGTAATGGTTGTTTGAGTTTGTGCAAGGTATTTTTTAAGTGTTGTTGGTATTAGTGAGGTCTGGTAAGCCGGTTGTCAAGACTTTCAATAAACCCTAGGTTATTTGCATGAAAGTTGAGGGTTTGGTGGTACAACATTTTAGAGGTCAAGGCTCTGAGAAATAATGGTGGAATTTGTTGTTTTAATAAAATTAGTGACTTTAGTTGAAATTTGGTAAAAAAAATGTTTTGGAGGTACCTCCTTTGTAAAAGAGGGCTATTTGCGGCCTAAAAGGTGGCAGCCTATTGTTTTTCAACATTGTTAAAGAAACCTTTTGAAACCTTTTGGTATTTTGTGTTAGGAGTTGAAGTGTGTCTCAGATGATGTTTGTTAGGTTTATATATGGACTTCTTTAAAATATTACGAAAAAGCAATGTTGGAGGGCTACAAGCCTTGTGGGTGTTTCTTTGGGATAATTTGAGTGTATAGTGTTTAAGGGTTGGCTCGCTTCAATCTAATCATTTTGAGTTGGCTGGGAGGCCCTCCTCACCACCTAGGTTGCCGCAGAGCACCCAGTTGCATCTAAGCCTCCGCGGGAGGCCAATATCTAAAAGAATATTTAAAGAGTGCTTAGGGCTTTCATTTAATAAGGTCTTTCAAGACCATCTTAATGTATTTGAGTCATTTTATAGGTATTTGGATAAGTTATGTAGTCATTTTGTCTAATTTGCAAAAAAATGCCAAATGTTGTTAAATGGCACATGAAGAGTCAATTGTCAAATTTGTAATAAGATTCAAAGTATTTATATCTTTTAGGGTCCATTGAGACTATCTAATAGCATTTTAATTTTTTGGAGGGTCTTTGAAGTCAAAAATGCAAAAAATGCATATTTTGTAAAAAGTTGTTATATTGTAAAAATGCAAAAAAGTGCAAATGGTGGAGTCAAGTAGTTAGGATGTTGGTTTGGGTCAGTTAGATAGGTTGGTTTTGATGTTAAAGGCTTATAAACAATGTGTATGGTCGAATTCAAGAGTTAGTTGAAGATTTTGGTGAAATGAAGCAAATGAAAGTTCCATTTTTCTATGTTTTTCTATGAAATCTGCTGTTCCAGAGAGTTGTATGGACTTTTACGGTTTAGTACGGCCCTTCAATTTACATTTATGGAAAGATAATTCAATTTATGAATTTTTTTGTTCTTACTAGAAATTTTTAAAAGGTCATTTAAGTGGTCTAATGGTCGAATCTTCCCAGCAGCCCTGTTCAGAAATGAAGGTTCCAATTTTGAAGAAAAATTCATATCTTAAGTTCCCACAATTGAAAACTCTTGAAAATTGGTTTGTAGGTCTATTTTAACATTTTATTTGAGATTCCAAAGTTACAGGGGTGTATGTAAATGTTTGATAAGGTTTCAAGGAGGCCCTAGGCTGGAAAAAAGTGATTTTGTGTGAATTTTGCATGATAATGGTGGTTTAAAGCTAGGGTTTGTTAAAATAACATTAACAAAGGTTGGGTGAATGTTCCTAATGGGCTTTCAAACCTTTTTATACTTGTATGAAGTGGTAAGAAAGAGGAATGGCTTGGGAAATGTAAATTTGCTTGTTGAAGGGGTCTAAATGGGCCTAAATGCTGATTTGAACAATCTACTTTTAGAAGTTCACATTTTTGAGTTATCAAAGTTGGGAAATGGTTTTGGATCAGTCATTTGCTATTGTTTAATATGTTTTTCTAATTCCACAAGAATTTTTGTGCCTTAACTCTATTTTGGTATCTTGAAATCAAGGAAATTGTCAAGAAAGTTGCCTTGTAGAATGGGTAAATGAGTTGAAACCCATTGTTGTGAAATATTTTCTAATAAGTTGAATTGTTGTTTTGGTTTGTGGTTTTGTGTTGTGGTTGTGTGAAGGTTAAAAAGAACCTGATTGTTGCCAAGGAAAGGAAGAGAAAAGTTGAATAGAAGCAAGGAGAGACTTGCTTGTGAAAATGGATTTGGTGAGAAGATTGGGAATATATTTGTTAGCAGAGGATGAGAGGAAAAAGAAGAAACAAGAGGAAAAAAAAGAAAGGAAGAGAAAAGAGGAAGAGATGAGGCAAAAAGAGATTGAAGAATTAAAACAAATGATAGATCAATTGCTCAAAAGAGTTACAAGTTGGCACTTGAAGATCAAGAAAGGGGTCACATGGCCTATTGAGAAGATTATTCAAAGAAGAAAAAGACAAGCAAGGATGGCAGCAAATGAGGCAAAGGTAAAGTTTGTTGAGCAAAGTAAGTTACAGGTTGAGATGCATGATATTCTAATTATGTTTGAAGATGAACAAACTCCTTTGATTGTTGAAGAACACATTGATGTTGAAATGAATGATATGGTTGTTGATAATCAAGTAGTTGATGAAATTTTTGATAAACAAGTAGAGAAGGTTGTTGAGGTTGTTGATAAGGTTGGTAATGACCCTGAATATGTTGTTGATAATAAGGTTGATAATGACAATGTTGCAGATTTGTTTGCTAGTGAGATATATGTAGATTTTCAAGGATATGATGTAGGTTATATATGGTACTATAATGATGAGAGTGAAGGTATAGATGATGTTGTTGAGGTATATGCA
>VDFB02109042.1:64334278-64353424 GCA_007258455.2 Sequoia sempervirens | reverse complement strand
CAATGGAATTCTATCAATGTGACATGTATGCTCGGGCTGACTTGAAGATCTTACTCTAATAGCACTTCTCTTGCCAATAACTTTTTCATCGGTGAAACAACAAACCCTGTCTTTCTGAGTATGTATCTTCTTAAGTTGTTGATCGATGTGACAATGTTGATCTTTTTCATATATGCCAAAAACACCTGAATTGAAAGATTATAGCTTATGGATCAGAGAGACATAGACCTACTCATGCCGATATGATTACTTATTCATAATCTCTTGCTCAAAAGGATTTTGGTGTGTCAAAAAATAAAATCTGATGGGATTACTAGGGGAATATGATATATGGAATTAATTAAAGCAATTTTGTACTCAAAATGAAACTATCTTGTGGATTTTATAAATCTAAGCTACTATAAAATTTTCAAAATTTTATAGTCCCAATAGTGGCTCCAGTTGGGGATGAATGATTGTGAGATCATTGCAAGAATTCAGATCTTTGGGAGAGCGGCATGTTTTACCTATAGAGCAACAAATTCAAAACCTTTTCTCACATGAATTGATATGGTTTTGAAAAAACCACACCATAGCTAATGGCACAAGGCCACCAAAGAAGGAAGGCCCCTATTTTCCTCTATCACACACCTTGTTCTGATATGTTTTCATCAAATCCTTCTTAAGAAAACTCATGCAATCAGCCCTATTATATCTACCACCATTGGAAATTTTCAAAATGACACTACCTTCAACACTGCTCACATTTCCTTTTTCATTTTTTGATTTAGACTTAGGCATAATTTGAAAATTTTTACTATCATGTGACAAACTCATGCCCCATTTATTACACCAAGAACTTTTATTCTTAATGCCAAATTCTTCATCATTTTGGTCACTGTCATGCATTATAAAATAGTCTCCCAGCTGAACTGAAAACTAAAAATCTGAATTCTTCTCACATGGTTCTGAGAAATCTGCCACATCAACATCTTCTGGGATAATTATATATGAAACATTTTATATTTCTTTTATGTCATTAGTTGACAGTGACTCAAATTTCTAATTCATACAATCATTATTTTGCACATTCGAACCAACTAATGTTGGGGATGATTTTTCTGAATCTTTCTTATGTATGTATTTCTAATACTCCATTGCCAGCAAATCTGAAATTTGCTCACTTTTGAGCGAACATGTTCCTTCATCCACGTGATTATTGTTGTATTCTTTGCTCTTCTCATCATCAAAAAATGGTAATTCAAGTGTATCAATCTCATATTCAATTGCTTGGCACAATGTCATTTGATCTTCTTCTATTTTTTCATCACACACTTAATTTGAAAAAAAATTAAAACCATTTTCAGTGTACAAATTTCTTGTTCATCAATTGTGTCATCATGGTACTCAACTACAGCTGGAATCGTTATTTGCTCACTATTAGATGGACTTACATTTTCCATTGCTACTTCCTCCTAATCTCCATAAGAACTGCAAGAATCACTTTGTTGTAGATCAAAATCCATAGGTTCATCTCCACAATCTGAATATTCAATGGATCCCTCATAACATACACTGCTCTCACCGTCATAATTTGTTATGCAAGAGAGACCTTTTGTATCTTCATCTCATTATGCAAGATGTCATAGGAATTATTTTCACTTGCACACTCATCTTCAATGAGTTGATCACAATCATTTCCTTCTTCATTGTTGTAGGGCATATTGTCTTCTTTTATTTCAGCTTCCAAATTTTCAATGCTATGACAAATACATGGTTGCACCTCCACATCATCTGAATGTGGATGATATATTCCTCAGGTAGTATGTTTGTGGTAATATCTTCAATGCTGAAATAATCTTCCAAGGTAGAAATTAGTATTCAGCAAGTTCATCTTCATTCAAATATGAAATATCATCATCGAGAATTTCACTCGCACATGTTTCTTTTATTGGCTGCATTGTTTTATCCTTTTTTCCATATTTATCCATACCATTCTTTGTGTTATCAGATTTAGCATTGCTAGCACGTTCATGCTTGAGTATCCATAACCACAGCTCTCGAATAGTACTTGGCTTTGATGACTCAGACCAATGAACTAAATTGGGGTCATATATTCTCATGAATTGCTCAATGAGTATGGGATCATTAGGTAGAAGGTCATAAGGTATTTTCAAATGGACTTTCAACATTTTTTCAAGTAAGGAGCGTGTAAATTCTCCTTTGTGTCTCCTTATGCCAAAAAATGCATCTAAGAGATCTTGACCTCTTTCTTGAATATGTAAATACTCATCATTTTTGTCCTCATATTGGCTTAGGAATATTTTTTTGAGCTCTTCCCATGAAGATATACTTTCCATAGGAAAGCTTATAAGCCATTCTCTTGCATTGTCTCTCAAATATCTTGAAAAAAATCTCATAATGACATCTTCTGGATAAATCTAAAAGTTCACAATGAAATCCCAGAATTGTTGTACATGCTTACAAGTTGATTCACTCCATTCTCCATGAAATTTAGGGATATGCTTTAGCAGTTTTGTCAGTTTGCAAGGATAAGGATTTGGGTAGCCTTGGATATTATTGTAGTTAAATGGTTTATCAATGGATGAGACAAAATTTGGAGGGCCATATGGATTTTGGTAGATCACTAATCTTTGTTCAAGAAATACAGGATAAGCATTCACTTGGTTTGATGAATGTGGTGCATAGATGTCCTGCTGTGAATGATGTGCATTGCCACCATTACCAAAATTCTCAATTGTACCATAATGTGTATTGGGAAAAGAATAATTGCTATACATACTTCAGCCTGTGACTTCTATTTCTGACAAGAAATGTTGCAATTTTGAAGATAGTTGTGTATTCTTCATTAAGTTTTTACCAGAGTCCCCACCTACTTTTCCAAAAGTAGGAAAATGAAATGGATTTTGAAATTGCATTTGATTTACACCAGCAGAATCCCCTTAATTATGTGAGATGAAAAGGATACAAAAAGGATTTTATGACTCTATAAGGCACGATAGTTTGCTACTAGATTTCTTCAAGTTCTCCCCAGCAGAGTCACCAAACTGTTAGGTCTCAAAAATGTTGGTTTGAAACCACAAGAGGTTGCCAAGATCTTGATACATTTTTGGCTAACGTACAAGGCCAAATGATGAATTTGAACCTTCTTCTCTTCAGGCTTTGCCAGACCTAGGTGGGTATACCTATATGGATGAGAAGATTTAGGTGATGTGTTTCCTAGTTTAGCAATCTATCCACAATGGCAATTGATAGTGGAGAGATGAAATACTAATTTGGTATGAATTGTATAAGCAATATCAAGGTAAAATCTAATATGTTCAGTTAACAAATGTGAAGTTTGAATTTGGTACAATAAAACTAAATAAAAATAGGTGAGACCAGTGCCTTGTTGGGTAAAACAGAGTCAGATGAAAGTCAAGGATGAGTAGTTGATATTGGGCAGAAACTCTAACTTTTTGGCATAATAATGTTGGTTTATAACTTGAATAAACATGCAGGAATGTAATTACCAGATTCTTCGTAGTGATCCAAATGACACTTCCAAATTACTGTGAATGACTAAAAGGATTTAATCTTTACTTGAAAGAACCAATTAATCATATCACACAAGTACAACAAATGTGCATTGATAAATTGAGTATATACTTCATATATCAATTTAAATAACAAAGAAATATCAACCTTGGAGACAATATGATAATATTTTCAATTAATTCAATAAATAATTGATACTAGTATAATGCCACAAAATCAAAGATCTTTCATCGATTCCTCCAAAATTTCATACATGCAACATGGTCCTTTGAAATGTAAACAATATATCTAACTTTATTCACCTGTAACTTTCTCCTACTTCTAATGGTCTTGCTCTCTTTTATACAAGAGGCAACCAATTTTAGATCAAACGACATGTCTTTTGATTATAACTTAACAACAATTAAAACATAAAAACTAGGCTTTGTTTAGCCATAAGTAAACTTTTGACAAATGATCCAGATTATCCCGTCTTTGATGAGTATTAGCATCTCCCAACGCATTTCTAACTGCTATCTCCATGTTCACCATTTTCTCATTATGCTCGCATGCTTAATCCAATGTCGAATCTTTGCATGTAGCTATTTCCAGAATCCTTTGCAACACCAACTTGCATTCCTCAATCCATTTGGCCTTTTCTTTTGTTTTTCCATCGTTTTCAAACAATGTTGGTATTCCTTCTCTTATGACATCAATTAATCCTTTTTCACCTCCTTGAAGTTCCTCATGGTAACCTATATGTGTTTTCATGATCTCCTTAGCAGTATTGATAGCCTTATCATTAGGAGGATCCCTCTTCTATATTTCTTGAAATTTCACTTGGATTCTGTCACTTACTCTGCTATGCTCCTGCTCTGCAACATAATTCTTTGAGTGAATTTCCCAAAGCTTGCTCAACCAAATCATCAAGTTGGCCTGTCTCTTTCTAATCACTGTAGAAAGTGTATCAAATTTTCCTTAAGAGTATACATCTAACCCTTCCCACTTGTTCCTTGTTTGAGATCTTTTTCCTTGCATCAGCAACCTAGTGGGTCCTTTCAATGTGTTTTCAATCATATCCTTCAGGTGATCATTTTCCATAAGTATCCTTTCATTATTTATTTTGTATATTTCCTTTTCTTTTATCAACATTTGGATGTGGACCTTATTTAGCTTGGAAACATTTATACCAATCTCATTTGTAGCCACTGGATCACTTTTAGTGTCATTACATGTCCAAAATCCTTCTCAGTGTCAATAACAATAGATTTCTTATGTGGTGGATACAAGGACCAGATCATAAGGGAACCTTCATCAGCGTTATGCTTTGACCCTGTGTACACTTTTTTCACTCCCTCGGGGCTAAGCTTATGTGTAGCATTATTGTCCTTTAATAAATTGTCAAAAACCATAGTAGAACTTAGATCCAATCCTAGGAAAATCATGACACCTGCATCTTCTAATAGTTTTCTCCCTTTCTCTAGAGTCATATCTTTTATTTCTTTTTCCACACTTGATTTCAAATTATTCAACAATTGCTCTTCATTATTCAGTGTAATATTTCCAACAGATTCTCTTATGGATTTTCCCTTTTGTTTATATAAGAAAGCTCTGAATTCTAGAGATTTCACAAACTCATCATCAACTACAAAAGATCTATAAGCCATTTGCCTCGTTTCTATGTCTGAATCTTCTTCAATTTTTGGTTCTATAGGAGGAAGCTTATAATCCCTATTCTTCAATCTAGAGATCTTATCAGTTGAACCCTGAGATCCCTCATCACCAGATGCCTCATCTCCAGAAGATAACAATTCCATATCTTGTATCTCTTTCATTTTTTTTTCTACCACCTTGTTATGTTCATCAAAAACCCTCTCAGCTTCTTTCTCTTCCAAATTTCTGATCATATCATCAAATTGATAAGGTATATGATCATACCCTCCTAAGTTCATCTTTTGCCTAGCAAATTCAATGTATCCCTCTGGATCAAACCCTTTCCGTGATGGAGCTCTCTTCAAATTAAAATGTAATAGCTTATTCAGGATCAAATCATACCCTTCCTTCAACAATATGGTGAAATCTCCAAAGCACAAAGTGCTTGGCATAAATTCCTATTTTCCAAAGGAACTTAAATTCATTACACTTAAATAATCCATTTGCCTAACAATTTCCAAGTACGCAATTCTATCAAGCATTTTTTTAGGCAAGATGAATGGTGTATCTTCAAAACCATATATTATGATCATAGTAGCATCTGCAAAACAATGCCAATCTCCCCAATTATGACCAATAGGTCCATTGAAATATGTAGGTGCGAGGAACCTTTTTATCTCATTAGACAATGCATAGTCACAAGGATGGTTGAAAAATTTGTACAATGGTTTAACAAAGTGTTCTTCAAAATGCACAAAAATTGAATTGGAAAACCTGCTATCTCAAATAGCAGTCCATAACTGAATTGGTAACAATTTACCTTCCTTATCAAACTGTGCAATCCTTAATTCATCTAACCACATTCCCAATTCTTGTCCATAATACATTGTTATATGCATAAAAATAGAGTAATGTTTGAAATGCAAAATAGGGGATCCATTTTTTAATGCCATTAGCCCTGAATCAATTCCTTTGAAGATGTATGAAGCATAGTCAAAAGGTCTGACATTGTGATATTGAACATCAGCTGCAACTACCATTGGTACGATAGACATAAGCTCAGGAGCTTCCATCCCCAGCACCTGACATATTGAGAAATATGTATATTTCAAATAGGACTCATACTTCCATCCTTCTTAGGTCTATGAAATGGCAATCTCCAGCCCCTATATGTGGTATCCATTCTCTAGAATTATCTCTCTAAATTCTCATGGACAATGGATTTGTCACATGTGCCTTCTAGATTAAAGACTTCACTAATTGCAGCCTCTGACACATGTATGAAAGGCTTACCCAATGAATTGCAAACAACTTTGAGTGTTGGATTGTAATGGACAGCTAAGAGTTTCAGTAGTTCCACATCCACGAACACATTTGGGACAACTAATTTTCGTAGGTTAAATTTCCAAGGATTGCACACAGGTTCGAACCTATCCCTATGATGATAGTGGAACATAAATAATTCATACCCTTGAGTTGAAGTCCACACATCCCCTATGTGTTTGCACTTGTCCTCAAATTTCTCCACATCTACCCTAAGTTGTGCAAAACGCCTAGCTTTAGGTCTTGAGCCGGGTAGTTGGTTGATAAGATCTTGATTCAATTTCCTTTCAATTATTTCTGATTCATCCCCAGTCTTAGTATTTTTCTTCTTTCCCCTAGGATGACTACCCTCACTCCTCCTTTTTCTACCTTTTGATTTTCCAAAGCTTGAACCTTCCATTTTTATTTTATCAAAGTGATAGAATTGAAATATGGATGCAAAAAATTCACAAGCTTACTTGAAAATCTCTGGTTGCACAAAATTCTCTGGCTCCTGTCCATTCTCTCGTTCCTTTCGTCATCAATTATGCAAATTCTCCTTAATTTTTTTTCTTTGATTCAGAGGATCAAATATATAGTGTGTATTTGTGCAGCCATTAATGTCCAGCTCTGAGCATGAGTGTAGCAAGTTTTTCAAATACCCTATTTTTAGATCAAATGATCATATTGGCAAGACATTTTAAACTCTGGATGATCTATACGTTTGAATCAATCCAAACATTCATTAGGCACCTTATATGGTCAGGGAGACCCATTACCACTCTCTAACGATGAACCCTTGATCTTTTTGTATTTCCATTGGCAAGAGAATAGGTATCATTGAAAGATTTGAAAGCTACACCAACATTACAAGTCTCCCCGATGTATTATCCTCCTCCTTCATATAAGTCGGAAAGAATCTCTCCGATGAAATTTTATTAGCATGACATATGGAGTCAAAAAGACATTTGAGACTCATTCTAATAGCACATGTCTCCCTAACATGTTTCTCTTGTGCTTCATCGATGAGACAAAGTGGGTATCTTACCGATGGAATTCTATCGGCGTGATATGTATGCTCAGGTTGACTTGAAGATCCTACTCTAATAGCATTTTTCTTGCTGATAAATTTTCTATCAATGAAACAACAAGCCTTGTATTTTTGAATATGTATCCTCTTAAACTATTGATCGATGTGACAATGTTGATCTTTTTCCGATATGCCAAAAACACCTGAATTGAAAGATTATAGCTTATGGGTCAGAGAGACATAGACCTACTCATGTCGATATGATAACTTGTTCAGAAGCTCTTGTTCAATGATGTTAGAGGGATTTTAGTGTGTCAAAAAATAAAATCTGATGGGATTATTGGGGGAATATGATATATGGAATGAATTAAAGAAATTTTGTACTCAAAATGCAACTGTCTTGTGGAGTTTTATAAATATAAGCTACTATAAAATTTTCAAAATTTTATAGTCTCAACAACTCTTTTGAAGATTTTGGTGGTGCTTCTATGCCACAATCTTGCAAAACATCATTAGTATGCAAATCTAAACATATAGAACAATAAAGATCATAATGGTTAGAGAATTCAATATGTAGTCTACAACAACAACTAGTGCGTGTGTGATTTATCTTGACATAAAAAGGTTTAAGCATTTCAAAAAATCTTTGAAAAATACTAATTTGAGGATAATCCTTTTGAAATTTACAAAAAAATTGGGTTTTCAAGTCGTATCCAAAAAATGCTTTGGATGTGGCTCACGGTTTCGACTACCGATTCTCCTTCTTACCACATCCCTTTGATTTGGAGATGGCCTTGTGTCATTCTTGCAATACTCTTCAATTAGTGTTCTTAGTGCTTCAACAATTTTTTTATCTTTTTGTGGCAATCTCCCCAAGAATTCCCATAATTCATTTGAATCAGTGCCCTAAATTCTTTGCCACCTTTGAACAACTTTTGATAAAAAATTTCTACTAATTCTCATTTGTTCACTCGTCTTTCTAATGAGACGACATCTCTTTGTTTGACTACTTACCAAAGTCAATCTAATGACACGTTGGGTGACATTACTTTCGTTTGAGCATGAGGTCTTACCCACACTCTCATATGCATCCATTAGATTCTTCACAATAGTGTTTTCACTCGATGCATTCGATGTTCTCAACCCAAGAGTCTTTATGATGTTTCTATACTTTATACCCCGCATCATTTCAACAAATAGTTGACATCTTGTGGTCTCATTTAGCCTTTCAAATAATGATTTCCAAATCTTATCAACATATCTTCTACAAGTGTGTGCTGAAATCTTACCTTCCATGTGTAGCAAAATATCCTCATCAATATTAATCAAATACTTTGGCTTTCTACACAAAATTCTAGGTGGTGTTCTCCTATATACATACATCTCAACATTAGGAATTTCATCAATATTTAATTGAGGTGGGCTAGATTGCTTACCTTTGATCGAGGATGGAGTAGAAGACATACCTTGAGGTTCACGTGGGGATGACGGCATACCTTCTTCGTCAAGTCCGAGTGATGATGTACTATGAACTTTAGATGCGTTGGATGGTGTCCAACCATATTCACTTGTGATAGATCGTGTCCCTCTATATTCACTTGCGGTAGCTAGTGTCCCTCCATATTCGCTTGTGCTTAATGGTGTCCCTTCATATTCACTTTTCATAGAAGGTGTGTCTCCAACTATGGTATATGAATTTGTCTCACCACGATGCTTTCATATTCGTGCCCTTTGTGCTGCCATATCCTATTCTCTTTTTTACGGTTGAGGTTCCTCTTCAGTTGGATTGTTTTCGTCAATCATACCCAATTTCTTCTTTTCACAATATATCTCCACCTGTTCTCTCTCCTTTTCTTTGAAGGTTTCATACTCTTTGTTTGTTAGTTTATTCCTTCTTCATTTCTTCGGCATGGCAGATAATTTTACCTATAGCATGGTAATGAGACAAATATTAGTTCCTAAACTATTCATCCATTCAAATAAATGAAATATATGTCATTCAAGGCTTCATAAAAAATACTTATAATCATTTTGTACAAATTTCTAGCATAGACAAAGGTGGTGTAGGGGCATGCCATGATTACAAGATAGGTAGAATTGCATTGTTTTCCTTGTGTAAATAGGGTGTTAAATAAAGGTTTTGATGAAATGTTGAAGGAACCTTCCATGTAATGGTTGTTTGAGTTTCTGCAGGGTATTTTTGAAGTGTTGTTGGTATTAGTGAGGTCTGGTAAGCCTGCTTGTCAAGACTTTCAATAAACCCTAGGTTATTTGCATGAAAGTTGAGGGTTTGGTGGTACAGCATTTTAGAGGTTAAGGCTCTGAGAAATAATGGTGGAATTTGTTGTTTTGTAACACAATTAGTGACTTTTAGTTGAGATTTGGTGAAAACAAAGTGTTTTGGAGGTACCTCCTTTGTAAAAGAGGGCTATTTGGTGGCCTAAAAGGTAGGGCAGCCTATTGTTTTTCAATATTGTTGCAAAGAAACCTTTTGAAACCTTTTGGTATTTTGTGTTAGGAGTTGAAGTGTGTCTCAGATGATGTTTGTTAGGTTTATATATGGACTTCTTTAAAATATTACGAAAAAGCAATGTTGGAGGGCTACAAGCCTTTAGGTGTTTCTTTGGGATAATTTGAGTGTATAGTGTTTAAGGGGTTGGTTTCCTGTTTCAATCTAATCATTTTGAGTTGGTTGAGGTCTTCACCACCTAGGTTGCTGGTGCAGGAGCACCTTGTTGCATTCAAGCCTCTGTGAGGCCAATATCTAAAAGAATATTTAAAGAGTGCTTAGGGGTCATTCAATAAGGTCTTTCAAAACCATATTAATGTATTTGAGTCATTTTATAGGTATTTGGATAAGTTATGTAGTCATTTTGTCTAATTTGCAAAAAATGTCAAATGTTGTTAAATGGCACATGAAGAGTCAATTTTCAAATTTGTAATAAGATTCAATGGATTTAGATGTTTTAGGGTCCATTGGGACTATCTAATAGCATTTTAATTGTTTGGAGGGTCTTTGGAGTCAAAAATGCAAAAAATGCATATTTTTGTAAAAAGTTGTTATATTGTAAAAATGCAAAAAGTGCAAATGGTGGAGTCAAGTAGTTAGGAGGTTGGTTTGGGTCAGTTAGATAGGTTGGTTTTGATGTTCAAAGATTCAAAACACTGTGTATGGTCTAATTCAAGAGTTAGTTGAAGATTTTGGTGAAATGAAGAAAATGAAAGTTCCATTTTTCTGTGTTTTTCAGTGAAATCTGCTGTTCCAGAGAGTTTTACGGACCTTTACAGTTTAGTACGGCCCAAAAATTTAAATTTATGGAAAGATAATTTAATTTATGAAGTTTTTTGTTCTTACCAGAAACTTTTAAAAGGTCGTTTAAGTTGTCTAATGGTCGAATCTTCCCAACAGCCCTGTTCAGAAATGAAGGTTCCAATTTGAAGAAAAATTAATATCTTAAGTTTCCACCATTGAAAACTCTTGAAAATTGGTTTTTAGGTATGTTTTAACATGTTATTTGAGATTCCAAAGTTACAGGGGTGTATGTAAATCTTTGATAAGGTTTCAAGGAGGCCCTAGGCTGGAAAAGAGTGATTTTGTGTGAATTTTGCATGAAAATGGTGGTTTAAAGCTAGGGTTTGTTAAAATAACATTAAAAAAGGTTGGGTGAAAGTTCCTAATGGTTGTGCAGACCTATTTATACTTTTATGAAGTGGTAACAAAGAGAAATGGCTTGGGAAATATAAATTTGCTTGTTGAAGTGGTCTAAATGGGCCTAAATGCTGATTTGAACAATCTACTTTTAGAAGTTCACATTTTTGAATTGTCAAAGTTGGGAAATGGTTTTGGATCAGTCATTTTATATTGTTTAATATGTTTTTCTGATTCTACAAGAATTTTTGTGCCTTAACTCTATTTTGGTATCTTGAAATCAAGGAAATTGTCAAGAAAGTTGCCTTGTAGAATGGGTAAATGAGTTGAAACCCATTGTTGTGAAATATGTTCTAATAAGTTGAATTTTGAAATCCTCTTGCTCTGCATCAAATTGGTATTAGAGCCTAGCAAAAGGTCTGGGTTAGTTTTGGTTTGCGGTTTTGTGTTGTGGTTGTGTGCAGGTTAAAAAGAACCTGATTGTTGCCAAGGAAAGGCAGAGAAAAGTTGAATAGAAGCAAGGAGAGACTTGCTTGTGAAGATGGATTTGGTGAGAAGATTGGGAATACATTTTTTGGTAGAGGATGAGAGGAAAAAGAAGAAACAAGAGGAAAAAAAAGAAAGGAAGAGAAAAGAGGAAGAGATGAGGCAAAAAGAGATTGAAGAATTAAAGCAAAGGATAGATCAATTGCTCAAAAGAGTTACAAGTTGGAACTTGAAGATCACGAAAGTGGTCACATGGCCTATTGAGAAGATTATTCAAAGAAGAAAAATACAAGCAAGGATGGCAAAAAATGAGGCAAAGGTAAAGTTTGTTGAGCAAAGTAAGTTACAGGTTGAGATGCATGATATTCTAATTATGTTTGAAGATGAACAAACTCCTTTGACTGTTGAAGAACACATTGATGTTGAAATGAATGATATGGTTGTTGATAATCAAGTAGTTGATGAAATTTTTGATAAACAAGTAGAGAAGGTTGTTGAGGTTGTTGATAAGGTTGGTAATGACCCTCAAGATGTTGTTGATAATAAGGTTGATAATGACAATGCTGCAGATTTGTTTGCTAATGAGATATATGTAGATTTTCAAGGATATGATGTAGGTTATATATGGTACTATAATGATGAGAGTGAAGGTATAGATGATGTTGTTGAGGTATATGCACAAGAAATGGACCTTTGGGACATGAAGACAACAAATGTAGTAGAAGATTCAATGGTAAAGGTAGAAGAATATGATGAAGATTTGGTGCCTACACCTAAAGAAGAAGAGGACAAAGGTGAAATAGATTTGCAATTACAAATTGAGCCACCAAGGTATGAGAATGAGATATTTACTTCATTGTTTCATGATGAGACTAATGGCATTTTCAATCTTATCCATGTAGAAGTTTGTGGTTATCTTGAGACAACAGATGTAGAGACATTTTGGTTGATAGAGCAGAAGGAAAATCAAGGCATAGAGTGTATAGATGAGTGTGAGCATGCACAGGATGATATGGTGATAGGAAGACACAGTTCACTTCTTGTGCTTATGATTTCAAGGAAAACAAAGCCATGCGTCAAAATGAAGATGCAACTTTTTGTGATTGTAGGTGGTGAAGATTCATTTTTTTTTGCAGGTGCTTTACATTTTTCTCCCTCAAGGGACTTGAGTTTTTTCTTCAAGGGGAGAATGGTGCAGGAGCACCTGGTTGCATTCAAGCCTCTGTGAGGCCAATATGTAAAAGAATGTTTAAAGAGTGCTTAGGGGTCATTCAATAAGGTCTTTCAAGAACATCTTAATGTCTTTGATTCATTTTATAGGTATTTGGATAAGTTATGTAGTCATTTTGTCTAATTTGCAAAAAATGTCAAATGTTGTTAAATGGCACATGAAGAGTCAATTTTCAAATTTGTAATAATAGTCAATGGATTTAGATGTTTTAGGGTCCATTGGGACTATCTAATAGCATTTTAATTTTTTGGAAGGTATTTGAAGTCAAAAATGCAAAAAATGCATATTTTTGTAAAAAGTTGTTATATTGTAAAAATGCAAAAAGTGCGAATGGTGGAGTCAAGTAGTTAGGAGGTTGGTTTGGGTCAGTTAGATAGGTTGGTTTTGATGTTCAAGGATTCAAAATAATGTGTATGGTCTAATTCAAGAGTTAGTTGAAAATTTTGGTGAAATGAAGAAAATGAAAGTTCTATTTTTCTGTGTTTTTCAGTGAAATCTGTTGTTCCAGAGAGTTGTACGGACTTATAAAGTTTAGTACGGCCCTGAAACTTAAATTTATGGAAAGATAATTTAATTTATGAAGTTTTTTGTTCTTACCAGAAATTTTTAAAAGGTCGTTTAAGTTGTCTAATGGTCGAATTTTCCCAACAGCCTTGTTCAGAAATGAAGGTTCCAATTTTGAAGAAAAATTCATATCTTAAGTTTCCACCATTGAAAACTCTTGAAAATTGGTTTTTAGGTCTGTTTTAACATGTTATTTGAAATTACAAAGTTACAGAGGTGTATGTAAATTTTTTATAAGGTTTCAAGGAGGCCCTAGGCTGGAAAAGAGTGATTTTGTGTGAATTTTGCATGAAAATGGTGGTTTAAAGCTAGGGTTTGTTAAAATAACATTAAAAAAGGTTGGGTGAAAGTTCCTAATGGTTTTTCAGACCTATTTATACTTGTATGAAGTGGTAACAAAGAGAAATGGCTTGGAAAATGTAAATTTGCTTGTTGAAGTGGTCTAAATGGGCCTAAATGCTGATTTGAACAATCTACTTTTAGAAGTTCACATTTTTGAGTTGTCAAAGTTGGAAAATAGTTTTGGATCAGTAATTTTCTATTGTTTAATATTTTTTTCTGATTCTACAAGAATTTTTGTGTCTTAACTCTATTTTGGTATCTTGAAATCAAGGAAATTGTCAAGAAAGTTGCCTTGTAGAATGGGTAAATGAGTTGAAACCCATTGTTGTGAAATATGTTCTAATAAGTTGAATTTTGAAATCCTCTTGCTTTGCATTAAATTGGTATTAGAGCCTAGAAAAAAGTCTAGGTTAGTTTTGGTTTGTGGTTTTGTGTTGTGGTTGTGTGCAGGTTAAAAAGAACCTGATTGTTGCCAAGGAAAGGCAGAGAAAAGTTGAATAGAAGCAAGGAGAGACTTGCTTGTGAAGATGGATTTGGTGAGAAGATTGAGAATACATTTGTTGGTAGAGGATGAGAGGAAAAATAAGAAACAAGAGGAAAAAAAAGAAAGGAAGAGAAAAAAGGAAGAGATGAGGCAAAAAGAGATTGAAGAATTAAAGCAAAGGATAGATCAATTGCTAAAAAGAGTTACAAGTTGGCACTTGAAGATCACGAAAGGGGTCACATGGCCTATTGAAAAAATTATTCAAAGAAGAAAAATACAAGCAAGGATGGCAAAAAATGAGGCAAAGGTAAAGTTTGTTGAGCAAAGTAAGTTACAGGTTGAGATGCATGATATTCTAATTATGTTTGAAGATGAACAAACTCCTTTGACTGTTGAAGAACACATTGATGTTGAAATGAATGATATGGTTGTTGATAATCAAGTAGTTGATGAAATTTTTGATAAACAAGTAGAGAAGGTTGTTGAGGTTGTTGATAAGGTTGGTAATGACCCTCAAGATGTTGTTGATAATAAGGTTGATAATGACAATGTTGCAGATTTGTTTGCTAATGAGATATATGTAGATTTTCAAGGATATGATGTAGGTTATATATGGTACTATAATGATGAGAGTGAAGGTATAGATGATGTTGTTGAAGTATATGCACAAGAAATGGACCTTTGGGACATGAAGACAACAAATGTAGTAGAATATTCAATGGTAAAGGTAGAAGAAGATGATGAAGATTTGGTGCCTACACCTAAAGAAGAAGAGGACAAAGGTGAAATAGATTTGTAGTTACAAATTGAGCCACCAAGGTATGAGAATGAGATATTTACTTCATTGTTTCATGATAAGACTAATGGCATTTTAAATATTATCCATGTAGAAGTTTGTGGTTATCTTGAGACAACAGATGTAGAGACATTTTGGTTGATAAAGCAGAAGTAAAATCATTCATAGAGTGTATAGATGAGTGTGAGCATGCACAGGATGATATGGTGATAGGAAAACACAGTTCACTTCTTGTGCTTATGATTTCAAGGAAAACAAAGCCATGCGTCAAAATGAAGATGCAACTTTTTGTGATTGTAGGTGGTGAAGATTCATTTTTTTTTGCTGGTGCTTTACATTTTTCTCCCTCAAGGGACTTGAGTTTTTTCTTCAAAAGGAAAATGGTGCAGGAGCTCCTTGTTGCATTCAAGCCTCTGTGAGGCCAATATGTAAAATAATGTTTAAAGAGTGCTTAGGGGTCATTCAATAAGGTCTTTCAAGACCATCTTAATGTATTTGAGTCATTTTATAGGTATTTGGATAAGTTATGTAGTCATTTTGTCTAATTTGCAAAAAAATGTCAAATGTTGTTAAATGGCACATGAAGAGTCAATTTTCAAATTTGTAATAATAGTCAATGGATTTAGATGTTTTAGGGTCCATTGGGACTATCTAATAGCATTTTAATTGTTTGGAGGGTCTTTGGAGTCAAAAATGCATATTTTTGTAAAAAGTTGTTATATTGTAAAAATGCAAAAAGTGCAAATGGTGGAGTCAAGTAGTTAGGAGGTTGGTTTGGGTCAGTTAGATAGGTTTATTTTGATGTTCAAGGATTCAAAACAATTTGCATGGTCAAATTCAAGAGTTAGCTGAAGATTTTGGTGAAATGAAGAAAATGAAAGTTCCATTTTTCTGTGTTTTTCAGTGAAATCTGCTGTTCCAGAGAGTTGTACGGACTTGTACAGTTTAGTACGGCCCTGCAACTTAAATTTATGGAAAGATAATTTAATTTATGAAGTTTTTTGTTCTTACCAAAAAATTTTAAAAGGTCGTTTAAGTTGTCTAATGGTCGAATCTTCCCAACAACCCTGTTCAGAAATGAAGGTTCCAATTTTGAAGAAAAATTCATATCTTAAGTTTCCACCATTGAAAACTCTTGAAAATTGGTTTTTAGGTCTATTTTAACATTTTATTTGAGATTCCAAAGTTACAGGGATGTATGTAAATGTTTGATAAGGTTTCAAGGAGGCCCTAGGCTGGAAAAGAGTGATTTTGTGTGAATTTTGCATGAAAATGGTGGTTTAAAGCTAGGGTTTGTTAAAATAACATCAAAAAAGGTTGGGTGAAAGTTCCTAATGGTTGTGCAGACCTATTTATACTTGTATGAAGTGGTAACAAAGAGAAATGGCTTGGGAAATGTAAATTTGCTTGTTGAAGTGGTCTAAATGGGCCTAAATGCTGATTTGAACAATCTACTTTTAGAAGTTCACATTTTTGAGTTGTCAAAGTTGGGAAATGGTTTTGGATCAGTCATTTGCTATTGTTTAATATGTTTTTCTGATTCTACAAGAATTTTTGTGTCTTAACTCTATTTTGGTATCTTGAAATCAAGGAAATTGTCAAGAAAGTTGCCTTGTAGAATGGGTAAATGAGTTGAAACCCATTGTTGTGAAATATGTTCTAATAAGTTGACTTTTGAAATCCTCTTGCTCTGCATCAAAAGGTCTGGGTTAGTTTTGGTTTGTGGTTTTGTGTTGTGGTTGTGTGCAGGTTAAAAAGAACCTGATTGTTGCCAAGGAAAGGCAAAGAAAAGTTGAATAGAAGCAAGGAGAGACTTGCTTGTGAAGATGGATTTGGTGAGAAGATTGGGAATACATTTTTTGGTAGAGGATGAGAGGAAAAAGAAGAAACAAGAGGAAAAAAAAGAAAGGAAGAGAAAAGAGGAAGAGATGAGGCAAAAAGAGATTGAAGAATTAAAGCAAAGGATAGATCAATTGCTCAAAAGAGTTACAAGTTGGCACTTGAAGATCACGAAAGGGGTCACATGGCCTATTGACAAAATTATTCAAAGAAGAAAAATACAAGCAAGGATGGCAAAAAATGAGGCAAAGGTAAAGTTTGTTGAGCAAAGTAAGTTACAGGTTGAGATGCATGATATTCTAATTATGTTTGAAGATGAACAAACTCCTTTGACTGTTGAAGAACACATTGATGTTGAAATGAATGATATGGTTGTTGATAATCAAGTAGTTGATGAAATTTTTGATAAACAAGTAGAGAAGGTTGTTGAGGTTGTTGATAAGGTTGGTAATGACCCTCAAGATGTTGTTGATAATAAGGTTGATACTGACAATGTTGCAGATTTGTTTGCTAATGAGATATATGTAGATTTTCAAGGATATGATGTAGGTTATATATGGTACTATAATGATGAGAGTGAAGGTATAGATGATTTTGTTGAGGTATATGCACAAGAAATGGACCTTTGGGACATGAAGACAACAAATGTAGTAGAAGATTCAATGGTAAAGGTAGAAGAATATGATGAAGATTTGGTGCCTACACCTAAAGAAGAAGAGGACAAAGGTGAAATAGATTTGCAATTACAAATTGAGCCACCAAGGTATGAGAATGAGATATTTACTTCATTGTTTCATGATGAGACTAATGGCATTTTCAATTTTATCCATGTAGAAGTTTGTGGTTATCTTGAGACAATAGATGTAGAGACATTTTGGTTGATAGAGCAGAAGGAAAATCAAGGCATAGAGTGTATAGATGAGTGTGAGCATGCACAGGATGATATGGTGATAGGAAGACACAGTTCACTTCTTGTGCTTATGATTTCAAGGAAAACAAAGCCATGCGTCAAAATGAAGATGCAACTTTTTGTAGGTGGTGAAGATTCATTTCTTTTTGTAGGTGCTTTACATTTTTCTCCCTCAAGGGATTTGAGTTTTTTCTTCAAGGGGAGAATGGTGCAGGAGCACTTTGTTGCATTCAAGCCTCCATGAGACCAATATATAAAATAATGTTTAAAGAGTGCTTAGGGGTTATTAAATAAGGTCTTTCAAGACCATCTTAATGTATTTGAATCATTTTATAGGTATTTGGATAAGTTATGTAGTCATTTTGTCTAATTTGCAAAAAATGTCAAATGTTGTTAAATGGCACATGAAGAGTCAATTTTCAAATTTGTAATAAGAGTCAATGGATTTAGATGTTTTAGGGTCCATTGGGACTATCTAATAGCATTTTAATTGTTTGGAGGGTCTTTGGAGTAAAAAATGCAAAAAATACATATTCTGTAAAAAATTGTTATATTGTAAATATGCAAAAAAGTGCAAATGGTGGAGTCAAGTAGTTAGGAGGTTGGTTTGGGTCAGTTAGATAGGTTGGTTTTGATGTTCAAGGATTATAAACAATGTTTATGGCCGAATTCAAGGTTAGTTGAAGATTTTGGTGAAATGAATAAAATGAAAGTTCCATTTTTCTGTGTTTTTCAGTGAAATCTATTGTTCCAGAGAGTTGTACAGACTTTTACGGTTTAGTACGGGCCTGAAACTTACATTTATAGAAACATAATTCAATTTATGAAGTTTTTTGTTCTTACCAGAAATTTTTAAAAGGTCATTTAAGTGGTCTAATGGTCGAATCCTCCCAACAGCCCTGTTCAAAAATGAAGGTTCCAATTTTGAAGAAAAATTCATATCTTAAGTTTCCACCATTGAAAACTATTGAAAATTGGTTTGTAGGTCTTTTTTAAAATTTTATTTGAGATTCCAAAGTTACAGGGGTGTATGTAAATTTTTTATAAGGTTTCAAGGAGGCCCTAGGCTGGAAAAGAGTGATTTTGTGTGAATTTTGCATGAAAATGGTGGTTTAAAGCTAGGGTTTGTTAAAATAACATGAACAAAGGTTGGGTGAAGGTTCCTAATGGTTTTGCAGACCTATTTATACTTGTATGAAGTGGTAACAAAGATAAATGGCTTGGGAAATGTAAATTTGCTTGTTGAAGGGGTCTAAATGGGCCTAAATGCTGATTTGAACAATCTACTTTTAGAAGTTCACATTTTTGAGTTGTCAAAGCTGGGAAATGGTTTTGAATTAGTAA